>PVKC010020061.1:0-18581 GCA_004027635.1 Crocidura indochinensis
AGCATGGGGCCGGGCGGTGGCGCTAGATGTAAGGTGCCTGCCTTGCCTGCTAGTCTTGGACGAACCGCAGTTCGATCCCCCGGTGTCCCATATGGTCCCCCAAGTCAGGAGCGACTTCTGAGCGCATAGCCAGGAGTAACCCCTGAGCATCACTGGGTGTGGCCCAAAACCAAAAAAAAAAAAACAAAAACAAAAAATATGTGAGCATATAGCAACTGTGTGTGACCTCCCCTACTGTAGCCAGTCTTAATAGAGAGTAGCAGAAGAAGGAAAAGGGGGAATGAAGAAACAAAGAGAACCAAAATGCTTAAAATTCTTAGATTAAAATAATTTCTCATCACCCCCAATGTCAGTAAATATCTCTCTCCTCTCTCCCTTCCTCCCTCCCTCACTTCCCCTTCTTCCCTTTAACTCCCTCCTTCCCACACCCATACACACACACCCAGCAAAATAGTCAAACCCACTCTCATGATTCTGCACTCAGGATTCACTCCTAGAGACTAAGGGTACCATATGGGATGCTGGGGATGGAAACAAATGAGCTGATGTAAGGTAAGTGCCCTAACCACTATACTATCACTCCCTTCCCTTATCTCTTTCCTTAAGCATGCATGGACTCTCTGCTGACTCCAATCTGTATCTGAACATCTCAAATGCCAGCAAAGGAAATGTCTTGAATCCAACAGATTTTCTAGCAATTAAAAAATGCTCTAAAATTTATTTCCTTCTGTGAAGGAAGAGACCATTAATAACCCCCAAGTATTTCTAAACAGAGAGATGTTTAAGATCATGGAGAAAAATCAAATCCATACTTTAAACTTTCTTCAGAGCAAATGCTTCCATTTATTTCAAGCAAACATTTACATCTATGCAAATAAACCACCATCTATGCAAACAACTCCTTTAAGATTCTCTTTCAAGCCTGAGTACCCTATTTCTTTTCTGGACTTAGAAAATTCAAGGTCTAAGGTTTCAAGTATAAATAAATAAATCACTGGAAATGGGGAGGTAGTCACAGCCAGGAAACCTGGGTCTAAACAATAAGATGGGGCTGGAGTCATAGTACAGCGGATAAGGTGCTTGCTTTGTACCAGCAGATGCAGGTTCAATCCCCAGCATCCTGAGCCAACCAGGAGTGATTTCTCTGCAGCCAGTAAGTCCTAAGCATTGCTAACAAAAAATGCAAATTGCTCTTAATTGTTGAATATTCTCTGTATTGAGATGAGTAAGTAGAAAAACAAATTTTGGGGCCGGAGTGATAGCACAGTGGTAGGGTGTTTGCCTTGCACACGGCCAACCCAGAACGGACCAGGGTTCGATTCCTGGCATCCCATGTGGTTCCCCCAAGCCTGCCAGCAGCGATTTCTGAGAACAGAGTCAAAACCAAACCAAATCTAACTCTCCCAAAGAACAGACTAATAATAAACTTGAAATAGGGGCAAGGAAGAAAGCACAGCAGCAGGGCATTTGCCTTGCATGCGGCCGACCAGGAAGGACCCAGTTCTATTCCTGGAGGCGATTTCTGAGTACAGAGTCAGGAGTGACCCCTGAGTACCACTGGGTATGGCCCCCAAGCCAATCAATCAATCAATAAAGTTCAAAAAATTTTTAAATTAAAATATATCTATTAACTATCTTCAAAAAAAATTAAAGACTGAATCTTCCTGCTTCTTCCATTAAAATAATGGAAATCCAATTTCAAAATTTAAAGAACTTGTCAACAAAAGCACAATCTTCCCCAAAAGATAGTAATTTCCATCCATCACCAGAAGCAGAAGTGCAGTTAATTTCCACTTCTGAGTAAAGTTAATATCTTCAAAAGGAAAAACAGGAGCTTTTTAGTAAGTATAAAGAAACTATAAGGTGAATGGAGTTGGCTGGTTTCCAACAATTAAAAATTATGAAGTGTTAGCTATTGTTTTTATGCAAATGATTATATGATTAGTATAAAGAAAAAAAATAAATGCAACAAGGCAATTTTAAACATTCATTTTCCAGAGTTGGTCTGAACCCAAAAACTGTCTTCTTTGCTCAGCAAGCATGAGGAAATCTCTGCTTCCATTATGTTTCGGATGGGTTAATTTTTATCTATTACTATATGGATTCTGACCATAGAGAAAAATATAAGGTCATTACTAAGTTAAGGGAGAATTTAAGAAGGCAAAAATTAAGTTCTGCTATTAAATGGTTCGCTTTATAATACTGAAATCACAGTATATATCACTTAAATTATACCAAAAAAAAGCATGTTCTGATACCACATACTTCTTTTATACCACCCACCATTTACCTCCATGGAAAAAATGTAAACAGGTTGAGCTACATGTTTTATGTTTTCATGACACACAGCAGCTTACTCTTGCAAATTATTAGCTTAAGGGTGATTTTAAAATGCAGTTATAGGAAAAACAGACTATTCTAGGGGAGGGGATGGAAGGGAAAGCAGGGAGGTTCTGGTGGGTTTTGGTTGTTCTTCGTTTCTTTTTTTTTTTTTAAAGACAACAAACATTCAAGCAAAAGATCTTCATCAGAAACAATTTTTCTTTCCTTTTTTTTTTTTTTTGGTATATGTAAAAAATAACTTACCCTGAAGAGATTTTCCCAATCCCTGGCCCAGCTTCCACCCATGTTTCTGGAGTAAGCGATGTCCAATATTATCCTGACAGACAGAACAGAGAGACAAACCAAAAATATTCCAATAATATATTCTTCCCTTCCTAGTGATATTTAAACAGATGATGAACAATAATTCTACATATATGCATGCAAAAGGTGCAATAGGGTCAATGTGTCTAATAAAAGGGACATTAGGGTCAAAAGAAGTTCTCACTGCCATTGTATATGGGAAGAACATGGGGGGAGAGGGAAGGCCCCTTTCTGATGGTGTGCTGGGCAACTTTTGTAAATAACACTTTAAAAAGGAGAAAAAACAAACGGGGTAAGGGGGTAGAATACATTTATAAGGTTTAAAAACATAAAATCAAGATTTTTATACAATCATATCCCACCACCTACACAACACTGAAAGATATTTTTAAAGAAGAAAATCTACATAGTGTTATCTTGTTTATGTGTCAGGCTTTCATAATACAAATTAAGTTGTAAGTGTAAGATTGTTCCCCCCACCCCTAAAAAAAAAAAAACAATCAGAGCAAAATCCAGGCTAGACTTGATTGGTTTAAAATATATATATGTAATAAAATATTTAACTAGCATGCAGCCAATATTAAACTGAAAAAACAGTGAGGTTAGTAAAAACAAGAAATTAAACTGATTAAACAGAAAATAAAATGAGCTCAAGCACAGACTGAGTGATGCATTTCAACATGTAATCTAACAAAAATGCTAAAATGTTAGAATGAAACAGGCCTAGCAATAAGTTAACAGTAAAGAACCATTAGTGCATGTAGGGAAGAAATAAACCAATACACATAATGTCTCATCTTCCTAGGAGCCCACTGAAAAAGGCGTTCAATGTAAAATCTATGAAAAGACATCAAAACAACAATTAACTGCCAGCTTTTGTATAAAAGTTCAATTATCTTAGACATCTCTGCAGACCTCTGTCCAATTCTTTGATCTTTAAAAATTCGGTGAAGCACTGAGACAGAGTTAAAATAAAAAAACATCTGATAAAAATGATTTTTCATCCAAAGGAAAACATTTAAAAACTGTAACAATGGGGCCCTCTTTCTCCCTCTTCTTCCTCTTTCTCTCTCTCTTTCTGTTTCTCCCTCTCCCTCTTTCTCTCTCTCTGTTTCTTTCTTTCTCCTTCCTTCCTTTCTTTCTTTGCCACACCCAGCTCTCAGGGGTTATTTTTGACTGCTCAGAAATGGCTCCTAGCAGGCTCAAGGAACCACATGGGATGCTGGGATCAAACCCAGGTCTATCCCGGGTCAGCAACGTGCAAGGCAAATGCCCTATGGCTGTTGAATACATATTTCTTTTCTTTTTCCTCAAGTCTTGTTTTTTTTTTTTTTTTTTTTTTTTGGTTTTTGGGTCACACCCGGCAGCACTCAGGGGTTCCTCCTGGCTCTACACTCAGAGATCACTCCTGGCAGGCTCAGGGGACCATATGGGATGCCGGGATTCGAACCAATGACCTTCTGCATGCAAGGTAAATGCCTTACCTCCTCCATGCTATCTCTCCGGCCTTTCCTCAAGTCTTTCTGAGTAAGCTTCATGAAATAAAAATGTTTACTGAATGAAACTTACTCAAAACAACAAAAAACAAAACTGAGGCAAGCAGTAGAGGAATTCTTTTTTGATGGAAGGATGATGGCACTAGAACTTTGGTCATGGACATCAGAAATTAATTTTTGCTAGGAATTAAAAGAATCAGAGGATTATATATATATTCATAAGTTATAACTTGCATATTATTAGATATCACAAAAACTACACATGGCTCTTCTTCCCTTTTTTTCCTTTTTCTTTCTTTCTTTTGGGCCACGGTAGGGGTTACTCTTGGCAAGCTCAAGGGACAATATAGGATGCTGGGAATTGAATCTGAGTCAGACACCTTGAAGGCAAATGCCTTATCCACTGTGCCTTCTACTCACAATTTAATAGTCCATAGAAGTATTCTCTTAATTTGTACTTAGCAACTAGCTATCATAAATCACTCATTTTTAGAAACTACTGTATTGGGGCCCGGGAGATAGCATGGAGGTAAGGCGTTTGCCTTTCATGCAAAAGGTCATCGGTTTGAATCCCGGTGCCCCATATGGTCCCCCGTGCCTGCCAGGAGCAATTTCTGAGCATGGAGCCAGGAGTAACCCCTGAGCACTGCCGGGTGTGACCCAAAAAAAAAAAAAAAAAAAAAAAAAGAAACTACTGTGTTAATACAAATAACCAATGAAACAGTAAAAAGCCTTTATTATACTACTAAGCAAATCTACTTACCTGTATATAAAATCCTTATATCCTTCCAACCTAAATAGCTAGAGAACGGACAAGAGGATAGCAGCATAACTCTAAGATGATGTAAATTGATTACTACTTAATCTTTTACTAGGCTAATTTTAAAACTAAACTTAAAAAAGACTTGGTGTATGAAACAATGCTGACAAAAATTGTTGGCCCTTTAATTAAGAAAACTCAATCTTTGGATAAGTGGAGATGAGACATTATGCTGACCGTTATATTATGAATGCACTAAAATAAACAGACAGATGAAGCAGTACGCTATTTCCAAAAGCAGTGCAAGTGGAGTGAAAGCATTTCCATACGAACCTGGCTTTAAAAACTGGGCTGTCAAAAGAACAGTTAAATGTAACACAAAGTAAGAAACTGTCCAATCACTAATGGTCGATTTCTTTTGTCTTGTTTTCAATTCACTGCTTGCAATTAATGTATTTATTAAAGAAGAGTGAAAGCATAAGTAATTCATGAGTCAAGACCAGCTGAGAGATTCAAGAGCAGTGTGTTATGACTGACAACAGTGAAAGAAAAAGCAAATGTTAAGGGAAAGGGAGAAAAAGAAAATTCATACACATTAGCACCACTTTTACAAAACCACTCAAGATGGCTGGCTGTCACCTCAAAATTAATTTTTTGATTTAAAGTGACAGTGAGTATTGCTTTTCTAAAATTAAGGTGAAATAATTCCTTGTTTTAATATACTTTTCCAAGTATGAGTAGGGAATATATTTCCACGTCTAAATGGAACTACATTAAAAATATCATTGGTGTACAGGGGCACTTCAGGCCCTCCCTTGCAATGTTCAGAGGACAATGTGGTGCTGAGGACTTGAACCAGGGCCGCAGCCACCACAGCCACATAGAAAGCAAGTGCCTTACCTCCTGTGCTCTATCTCTAGCATCATAGATTACAATAACATGCCATTCTGTGTCCTTGTTATTCTTATAAAAACATCAAAACAAAAGATGTATTTTCTAGAACTTCTTTCCTTTACCCACCTCCTTGAATATCTGAGTGACTCAAACAGAAAATCTAGACCTTCCCTATCATTTCAGACTGCCTGCTCTGGAAGGAAAAATGCAGCCCCATGATTGTAGTAAAGGCTGATATGCTCCCTTTTCCTAGAGAAAAAGTTTTTACTAGTGTTTTTACAAAACACTAGTAAAAACTCGAAAACACTTAAAAATCACAGGTAAAAGAAAGATACAATGAAAAGGGGAAAAGATGCCTTTAAGATGACAAAAATTTTCATTGTGGGAAGAGTAAGAACAAAATAGCCACCAGGGGCAGGAAGGGCACTTGCTTTGCATATACCTGACATGGGTTCTACCCCTGACATTCCATATGGTCCCCTGGATACCGCTAAAAAAGTTATTTCTGGGTGCAGGGCCAGGAATGATACCTGAACATTATTGCTAAGTTCAGGAAGCCAACCTATTATAGTAATATATTCTGTTTAGGACTGTAACTTTGCCAATTATTCCTATGAATATAAAGGTTGGCATAGTCATTTAATAATTAATAATATGGGGCCAGAGTAAGGCGTGTAAGGCGCTTGCCTTGCAAGCAATAGATCCAGTTTGATCCCTGGCATTCCATATGCTCCCCTCAGCCTGACAGGAGTGATATCTGAGTGCAGAGCCAGGAGTAATGCCTGTGCACCACTAGGTGTGGCTCAACACCCCCCATATTTAATTAATAATAATTCATTACCAAACTGGTAATCGTGACACAGAAGGAAATAAGAATTAAATTTATTTCTAAAATAGTAATTACTGGGGCCAAAGAGTACAGTAGGTAGGGAACCTGCTACTTTGCAAGCAGCCAACCTGAGCTCAATCTCTGGCATCCCACATGGTTTCCTGTGCATAGACAGGAGTTAATTCTTGAGTAAAGAGCCACAGTAACTCCTGAGGATCTCCAGGTATGGTCCTAAAACAAAACACTTCAAAAATTAAAAAAAAAGAGGGGCCAGAGAGATAGCGTGGAGATAAGGCATTCGCCTTGCATGCAGAAGGTTGGTGGTTCGAATCCCGGTATCCCATATAGTCACCAGAGCCTGTCAGGAGCGATTTCTGTAGTAACTACTGACTTGCTCTTCAAACTGTGCCTCCCTTTGAAATGTACCTGGTATCTTGCTTACTTGTCTCTATGTATCTTGCTTGCTCTTTCCCCACTCTGGGGAAGTGTATTCTCTCTTGAACTAATACTTCCTCTTCCCTCATTCTTGCTAAGTTTCATTCAATAAAAACTATCTTGAGGCCAGGTAGTACAGCATGGAGAGCACATGCCAGGCATACACAGCCAACCTGTGTTTGACCACAGCATCTCATATGACTCCCCTGAGCACTCTAGGAGTGATTCCTGAGTGCAGGGCTGGGAGTAACCCCTGAGCATACCCAACTCCACCTCCCAAAATAAAAACGTATCTTACTACATATCTTACTACATACACTTATACCAAAAAAAAAAGTAATTGCTTACTACTTTACTGTAAGCAACTAAAATTTTTATTTCGAATAAAACAGACAATATGGAGTTTATAATCTCATAGAACAAAAAAGCTCAAAGGGAGGCTGGGTAGATAGCTCAAATGGCTAGCTTCTAGCTTTGCATGAAGCAAAGTTCAATCCCCAGCACAGCCTGGATCCCCCAAATACCCAAGGACTGTTGGGGAGACCTACATAAATTAATATCTTTTTTTCCATTTTGATTCATGATATAGATAGGCACAATAGAGGCTATTTATAATTTAAGTGGACATAAAAACGTTGACTTTAAAAATAATTATTAGGGGCTAGAGAAATTGTACAGTGGGTAAGATGCTTGCCTCGACCACACCCAGCCTGAGTTCAATCCCTGGAACCTTATACAGTTTCTTGAGCCTTGCTAGCAATGACCCTTGAGCACAGCTCTCCGGAGTAAGTCCTCAGCACCACTAAGTGTGATCCACACACACACAAATCAAATAGGTAAAAGTAATTACTAAAGCAGTTAATCTTTGCCTAAGCAAGGTAGCAAAAACACAACCTACATTTCTACATATAAAATGGTGTGGCACTCTCTTTGAACATAAAGTTCTGGTAAATCCTGAAATAGCTCAAAATTCACTTTTTTCAACTACATTACCTAGATGGCAATTCCTTTTTTCCTAATTTTAAAGTTCAATAATTATTTAAGCGCTACATTTTACCCTTTGGTCCACTCTATTATATGTGTGGCAAAGGATGTAATTTTCTTTTTTTTTTTTTTGGCCACATAAGGCAGTACTCAGTGATCACTCCTGGTGAGACTGGGAGACCATATGGGGTGCAGGGGATAGAATCCAGGTCAGCTGCATAGAAGGCAGCAACCTACCGAATGAATTACCACTCTGGTTTCAGCATATAATTTTCAAATGAGAAAATCTTTCAGGCATTGAGGTTTTACATGCTTTGTATATACATGGCCCTAGGTTCAATCCCCAAAACCCAAAAAATAAAAAAAGGGGAAGATCTTTAAAAATAAAAAATGAGGGGGCCCGGGAGATAGCATGGAGGTAAGGCGTTTGCCTTTCATGCAAAAGGTCATCGGTTCAAATCCCGGTGCCCCATATGGTCCCCCGTGCCTGCCAGGAGCAATTTCTGAGCATGGAGCCAGGAGTAACCCCTGAGCACTGCCGGGTGTGACCCAAAAACCAAAAAAAATAAATAAATAAATAAAATAAAATAAAAAATAAAAATAAAAAATGAGAAAAATATTGGGGCCAGAGTGATAGCACAGTGGTAGGGCGTTTGCCTTGCATGCAGCTGGCCCAGGACGGACTTCAGTTCGATCCCTGGCATCCCATATGGTCCCAAGCCAGGAGCGATTTCTGAGTGCATAGCCAGGAGCGTGAACGGCTGTGGCTCAAAAAACAAAAAAATTAAAAAAATAAATACGAAATGAATATTATAAACAAATCTCAATATATGTTAAAGCATATATCATCACACAAAAATCTTCATTAATTGCTTTATGCTTTAACATTTTTATTTATTACCTAGATATCCAGTAGTAAAATTTCACAGAAACTTTTATCTGTTCCAACAATGGGAACAATGGTCATTTTGGCAACAGCAACATCAATCTGTATTTAACGACAGATGGGTACCCAAAAAACCATAAAAACCTATTTTACTGGAGCCAAAGGAATAGTGCAGCAGGTAAGATGCTTGCATTGCATGCAGCTAACCTAGGTTCAGTGCCTGGCATTGAGCACTGAGCACTGCCAGGAATAATTCCGGAGTGCAGTCTCTTCTGCAGCATCACTGTGTGTGCCAAATTTTTCAAAAAAGAAAAACTACTTTACTGTATGAGGTTTCTTTTTTTCTCTTCTTTTAGGCCACAACCAATAGTCTACTCCTAGTTCTGTGCTGGGGGAATATGTGGTACCAGGAATCTTTAACCTGGGCCATCTGCATGTAAAGCATGTACTCAGCCAATTGAGTTATCTCTCAGAACCAATTCCATGTTTTTATACCAGGAAATAAAATATGTAAGGAAAACTAAAATTATGGCAGTAACTGGATTAATATGAAATTCCACACTGAAGTATTTTTTCAGTTGACAGCCACACTTAATTTTGCACCATTTAACACAAATCAACAGTGACAAAAACGTTAAGTCACTTGAGTGGATTGTAAGCTTTGCTGACTGTGTATTAAAGACTCTAAAGCAAAATCAAATGCTACCATGCAGACAACTTGTAAAAAATTCCCAAAACAAAAATCTAAGCTCACTACAGATGACACAATGAAGACTAGAGAGAAAAGCCATATAGTAATGCTACACCATTCAGCTCCAAGAAGCACATTATTTATAGTGCAGTACACATATGGTCACTGCAAAGTGTCAAATCAGCAGTCTTAACAATTACAGTTTGGAACTAGTGGAGTCCACAGATCTAAACAGATATGCATCATGACAAAACCCAATTTTGCATACATATCTAAACCTTAAGAAGAGTAAACTAAAGTATCAGCAACTGATGTTTGGAAAACTAAATTAGTTTTTAAAATGCAGTCCACCTGAGCTATAAAGACAGGATTTTAATGAGTCAAGTGGAACAAAGAATAGCTGATGAGTAGTTGTACTTTCCAACTACAACACTCTCAAAATGTTTTAAAGCCTGTGATGTAGGACTCTATCTACAATTAAAACTCATAATTATTTTTCAATCTTATTTTTTTGACTTCCTAAAGGGAAGAGATCATATAACCTAGACAACTAAATCTAGGAACTGTGATAGAATTCTAGACTGAAATATGCTTTAGATCAGATCTCTTTGCTTTTTTTGTTTTTTGGGGGGCCACACTGGGCACTATTAAGGGTCTACTCTTGCTTTATGCACAGAGATTGCTCCTGGAGGGGCTGGGAGGACTATATATGGTGCAAGAGATCAAACTCGGGTTGGCTGCATGCCAGGTAAGATCCTTACCTGCTGAGGCCCCTCATTTGATAAATATTTTTAAATATGTTAAGGTCATAACTAGAAAGTTTAGGGCCGAAAATCTCATAAAGCAGTTTTTTTTTCCCTTTTGGGTTGGTGGCTACACCTAGCAGTACTGAAGGATTACTCCTGGCTCTGCACTTAAGCAGGAATCTTTCCTGGTGGTGCTTAAGGGACCATATGTGATGCCAGGGATCAAACCTGGGTCAGCTTTGTGCAAGGCAACCCTTTGTACTACCTACCCTTTGTACTCTCTCTTTAGTCACTCAAAGAGCAGTATTAAAATTGAATATCCAAAAAAATATTTTGGTAATAAAAATATAATGTAAATACATTATCATTTCTCCTCCTTAATTCAGATAATCAAGTTGCCTGGCAATATTGTGCTGTGTCTCTGGTCCCAGAGTGTTTTCTTTTTGTTTTTTAGTTGTTTTTTTGGTCACACCCAACAGTGCTCAGGGTTACGCCTGACTGCATTCAGGAACCATTCCTAGCAGTGCTCAGGGGACCATATGTGGTGCTAGGGATTAAAACTGGGTTAGCTACGTGCAAGGCAAACATCCTAATCATAGTACTATGGCTCTGGCCACAGAACAGTGTTTTCTTAATCAGAAATCTCATTAAATTATTTGGTTAATTGAAATAAAGAGGGAAATAAAATTTTATAACTACTATAAAATACTTTACAAATGCTTTACTGTGTTAATATATGCTTACTTAAATTGAAATATTTGTATTATCTCCTAACTAATCTGCACCTACCTCTGAAGTTCACTATGAATTTAATGTATTATCCTATTTTTGCATCTCATTTCCATCTTGAAGACTGCAACAAAATAATCCTATTGCAAAATAAAAAGACTTAATCCTATACTCACAATAACCCTTAAACAGGCACATTCTTGGCACAAACCTATGTAGACACTTCCATGGATTACCAGCTGTTGCAGGTTACCTTTGTTTAAAACAAAAACAAAAACAAAAACCACTAAACCTTTAGCTCCTGCAATGATCTGTAGACTCCCAAAGCTGCATATTTCCAGCCACTTGAGTTGCATGCTGTAGCAAAACAGTCAGCACCTCTCATTAGATATTGCTGCAGAGAAAGATTTTAGTTCAGCAGAGACTATGTTTAAGAAGTAACACCAGTTCCCCCTTAAAACAAGATGCTCAATATAGCCAGCCAGTCATTTAACTATCACATATGTATTTTGTTGGGAATTCCTTAAGTGATAGTGACTTCTAAAGAGAGGGGAATAATATCTATCTCAGATGTCAGGTTTAGGAACTTCCTTTAAAAATCTTTTTAACTTTAAACGTTATGCCCAAATAATTTGCTACCAGAAATAAAATCCTTTCCATCTCTTGTATCCCGTTAAACCTAACAAAAAATGTAAGCTATAAAGCTCCTCCTACCACTACCCTAAACTACCCCATCGCAAGTGTAAATATTTTACTATTTCAAGAGCAAATTTCACTGGAAGTATAATACGTACCTCTGTATATGGACTTATTTACAAAAATGAGTATCTGAGTACTATACCATTCACTATTTTAAGTGGAGAAGATAATGCTTTTCAATAAGTTAGGCATGTATCAATTCCACTCTGACCCACAGATTGACTATTTAGTAATCAACTATTTAGTTGTTGTTTAGACAACAATTTAGATGTTGTGAGAATGTGAAGTAGGAGTATTCGTCTCACATGACAAAGAAATGATTTCTTCTTTAAAAAAAAAACAAACTTGAGGCAGGAGTGATAGTACAGCGGCAGGATATCCGCCTTGTACTCGGTCAATCCCAATGGACCTAGGTTCAATTCCTGGCATCCATATGGTCCCCTGTGCCTGTCAGGAGGAATTTCTGAGCACAGAGCCAGGAGTAGTAACCCCTGAGCACCGCTGGGTGTGACCCCCCCCCCAAAAAAAAGAAAACTTAATATGTAGTTCTAAAATAAGCCTTAAAAAACGTTGTTTCGTGCTCGCTTCGGCAGCACATATACTAAAATTGGAACGATACAGAGAAGATTAGCATGGCCCCTGCGCAAGGATGACACGCAAATTCGGGAAGCGTTCCATATTTTAAAAAAAAAAAAAAAAAAAAAACGTTGTTTCATTAACTTGGTGTATTTAAATTTTATTTACCATTGCCAGGGGGATCAAAAATAGGGTCCATACATACAAAGTATGTAAACTACCGCTGCCACATTCTTGGTGGTGATGTCACATCCCAAATATTAAGTATAGTAATAATAAAAATTAGGATGCAAATTTAGTTTAAGTTCAATGTATCATTGAGGTAAGATTACACAGAATTATAGCTTATATAGAATACTACAAACCAATACACCTTACAAACTATGGTCCTTGCTTCTGACAGCTCTCTGTTTTAACCCAAAGAAACACTTAAATTGGACATTTTTTCCAAGCATTAAAATACTGAAATGGCTAGCCTAGTGGTTTTATTGTAAAATCCTGCCTTGTGATAACTCAATTCCCAAAATAATAAGGAGGGTTAAACCCGGTGGTTTTTAACTTAGAAAAATGAGCTTGGTGTTTCTGTCAAAACAAGACTGGACTTTTAGCAAGGTTAAGAATGTGAATTCTCCCTCTGCAGCATTATCACATGCGTCATCAATTACTGCCATGCCTAAGTCTAGCATCATGCCAGCACATTAAGACAGAAGGTACTATATGCAGTGTTCACTGGACCAGAAGAACAGAAATAAGAAGGGGAAGTAGGGAGAAAGAAACCCTAGAGAAGAAATTAAAAAAGGCAGACCGTGCAATACAAACCAGATCATGGCTGCTTAGCTAATATGGGCCAACTGCTGTGGAAGAAAAATGTCGAACACCCCAAGTTGTGTAAATTTCTGTAAACATCTAAACACACACACAAACACACAACACCAACCTAGTTAGGAACATAAATATATGTTGATCCTTTACTATGTTAAGTTTTGTAAAAATAAAGGCTAGAGTTACCGTGTCTGTCTTCTCTAAATTGACTTCTTTACCAAAGGGAGAAGCAGCTCATGTTTCTTAAGCAGGGAAGGGTCTTTGCAATAAAGACTGAGAGTCCCCCTTTAACATTGTTCTGTACTCATTTTACCAATAACTTATTGATACCCTTAGTGAGTATGTACACTTAAGCACAAATATTAAATACTGACGATGACAAGTTTATAGACATTTTAACAAAACAAAATGTAATTTGAAAATTGGCTCCTCAAAATGAAAGGAAGATTATAAAATTGTGATTTTTTTTTTTCTTGGTTTTTGGGCCACACCCGGTGACGCTCAGGGGTTACTCCTGGCTATTCGCTCAGAAGTCGCTCCTGGCAGGCACGGGGGACCATATGGGGAACTGGGGGATCAAACCGCAGGTCCGTCCTAGGTTAGCGCAAGCAAGGCAGGCACCTTACCTCCAGCGCCACCACCCGGTCCCCTAAAATTGTGATTTTAAAAAATTAAGTTAGGAAAACTATTTTTGTTTTACTGCTTTGTATTCATATCTAAAATTTAGCCATGTGATAAGAGAGTTAACAATTTTTACGGAAAACCAGATCTCTTTTTTTTTTTTTGGGGGGGGGGGTTTTGGGTCACACCCGGTGATGCTCAGGGGTTACTCCTGGCTATGCGCTCAGAAGTCGCTCCTGGCAGGCAGGGGAGACCATACATATGGGGAACCGGGGGATCGAACCGCGGTCCGCCCTAGGTTAGCGCAGGCACCTTACCTCCAGCGCCACCGCCCGGCCCAAAAACCAGATCTCTTAAGCTATAGAAATCTAATTTCCATGTCACACCCGAGTCTGGTAAATAAATGGGAGTCCTTAACTGGCTTATGGAATATCTCACATGTAACTGTGCTGCCCAGAAAAGGTGAAGTCTTTTTAAAAGGATCAAAATACATTTTACTCCCTTTTATCAATTAACAAAAGCACTAAACTTTAACTTGCTATCTTGAACAAAGAAACAAAATGGGCCAAAATGAAATTTCCCATCAAAATTCTAGGCTGTTTCTAAATTTTTCAAACTGACATCCCAACATGTATTAGGCTTCCCAGCTTAAGTATTAGGTTACACCCCAAACTTGGGCTACTGTAGTGCATGCAAGGAAACGGCTCTAACCTGCAATTAAGTCAATAATAAATTTAACTTCATTCACATCAAGGGTCACTCGAACACTACCTGACTAACTAGCTATGACCCAAAATTAAACACTGATAATCTTACCGATTCAATAGGCTTGTCAAGTGATGCTTGTTCAATTTCCAAGTGTCCTTCTTCATATTGATCAAAGTGATTACCCTGAAAAAGAAACAAGATGAGTTATTCTTCAAAAGTAGTAAATGTGGAAATTATCAATAACTTAACTAGGGCCGGTGAGATAGCCTAGCGGTAGGGCGCTTGCCTTGCACGAAGCTGATTCAGAATGGATGGTGGTTCGAATCCATATGGACCCCCGTGCCAAGAGTGATTTCTGAGCACAAAGTCGGGAGGAACCCGAGTGTCACCAGGTGTGACCAAAAAAAAAAAAAAAAAAACCCAAAAAAAAACATGAAACCCCTAAACCAAGCAGATACCAAGTGATAGTGCTCATGCCAAGCATATACGAATCCCTGAGTGCAATCTTCACATCACACAGCTCTCCCACCTAGCGACACTACTGAATGTGATCCTGGCAGCTTCCACTATGTCCAAACACACAAGCACTGCAGGGAGTGGATCCCCACTATTTAAGAACAGCAAAAATGAGCATATTCATTTGGGCATCTAATTACAAGTACTAAGACACTTTTTCCATTTTCTTTGGTTTTTGTTTGTTTGTTTGTTTGAGGGTCACACCCAGTAATGCTCAAGGGTTGCTCCTGGCTCTACATTCAAAATTCACTCTTAGTGGTATCTGAGGGACCATAGGGGTTACTGGGGATCGAACCCAAGTCAGTTGCATGCAAGGCAAGTATCCTAACTATTGTACTCAATTGCTGTGACGCCGTCTATGTTCCATTTACCACATTTTCACCTATAAGACACACCTGACCATAAGATGCAATTTTTAGATGAGGAAAACAAGAAAAAAAAAATATTCTTTTTTTTTTTTTTTTTTGGTTTTTGGTTTTTGGGTCACACCCAGCAGTGCTCAGGGGTTACTCCTGGCTCCATGCTCAGAAATTGCTCCTGGCAGGCACGGGGGACCATATGGGGCACTGGGATTCGAACCAATGACCTTTTGCATAAAAGGCAAACGCCTTACCTCCATGCTATCTCCCGGGCCCCAAAATTTTTTTTTTTTTTTTTTGGTTTTTGGGCCACACCCAGTGACGCTCAGGGGTTACTCCTGGCTATGCGCTCAGAAGTCGCCCCTGGTCTGGGGGACCATATGGGGCACGGGGGATCGAACCGCGGTCCGTCCAAGGCTAGCACGGTAAGGCAGGCACCTTACCTTCAGCGCCACCACCCGGCCCCGAAAAAAAAATATTCTAAAGCTAATGGTGCAACACTAGATACCGTCAGAAGATGGTGGCTGGGAACCAGCCTGCGAGGCCTAAGTACATTTACAATATGTCGGTCCACAGCTGGTTAAACACATTTACCTAACTATTTTACATCAGAAAATTAAAAAATGGTTTTTTTTGGGGGGGAGGGTGGGTCACACCCGGTGGTGTTCACAGGTTACTCCTGGCTCTCTGCTCAGAAATACTCCTGGCAGGCAAGGAGGACCACATGGGATGCTGGGATTCGAACCACCATTGGTCCTGGGTCAGCGCTTGCAAGGCAAACGCCCTAACGCTATACTATCTCTCTGGCCCCTAAAAAAAAAAAAAAAAAAATTTAATACTTTTACATTATTAAAAAAAAAAAAAAGTTGCAGCAGCAATCAAATAGTCATAAGCGAAAGCTCTATATGGTGAAAGTGCTTTAACATGATTGCTCGTACTATGTGGCATATCTGTGCAATAAAGGGGGTATAACACTGCAGATGTCGGTTAGTATATGCTCTCTTCCGCTACATTCAGGTTTCAGCTCCAGGCAGCATTCACTCCATAAGATGCACAGACATTTCCCTCCATCTTTTGGTGGGGGAAAGTGCGTTTTATGGTACTAAAAAAAAATTGGTAATTTATATACAACTTTAGCTACTTTTTCTTCCATACATTCCTAAATTAGATGTAAATATGTATACTTGTTAAATCTCAAAGAAATAACAGTATAATACAGTATTCTTGGTCTTTCAGGCTAGAAAATAATGTAAAGGTTTGTACAGTCTAAGACAATAAACATAGAGCATATCTGGTTAAACTTCCCTGGTTAAATAGACAATTCACTTTTTTTTTTGTTTGGTTTTGGGCCACACCTGGCAATGCACAGCAAAGAATCCTACCCCATTGTACTCACTCCAGTTCTGACAATGCATTTTTGTTTTTTGGGTTTTGTGGTCACACCCCACCACACTCAGGGGTTACTCCTGGCTCTGTGCTCAGAAACACTCCTGGCAGGTTCAGTGAATCATATAGGATGCCGAGAATCGAACCAGAGTCCATCCAGGATTAGCCACGTACAAGACAAATGCCCTCCCTACTCTTGTGCTATCGCTCTAGCCCCCTGTACTTTTTATGATTAGGAAAAAAAATTTTTTTTTTGTTTTTTGGGTCACACCTGGCGGTTTACTCCTGGCCCTATGTTCAGAAATCGCCCCTGACAGGCACAGGGAACCATATGGGATGCCGGTATTTGAACCATCATCCTTCTTCTGCATGAAAGGCAAATGCCCTACCTTCATGCTATCTCTTCAGTTCCATAATTAGAAAATTGGTATAACATGTCTATTACTAATAGACAATATCAACTCAATGACTTCTTTCCCTATTTGTGATCATCATTTGTAATTTTTTGGCAACTACCTGAGTCAGTTATTACTTATATTAAATGGCACTGCTAATAAGAAAATTAAGGGCAGGGGCCAGAGAGATAGCACAGTGGTAGGGTGTTTGTCTTGCACGCAGCCAATCCAGGACAGACAGTGTCTCAAATCCCGGCATCCCATATGTTCCCCCATGCCTGTCAGGAGCAATTTCTGACTCCTTTTTCTGAATGTATTCTTCATTTGGGTGGGTTTTTTATGGGGGGATGATTTTGGACTATCTATCTATATACCTATATATGGGCTATCTATATAGATATACGATATATAGGTATCAGTCAGACTTACTCCTTGCTCTGTGCTCAGAAATTACTCCTGGCAAATTCAGGGACCATATCCAGTATCAGGGATAGATCCCAAGGCAATACTCTCTCTCTAGCCCCTTTAATTTGATTTATTGAGTTAAGATAAATAGAACAAGTGAGAAAGTGATGAAAAGTAATGTGTAATCAAGGGTCGGAGAGATAGCACAGCAGTAGGGTGCTTGCCTTGCAAGCAGACGATCCAGGACAGTGACTGGGTATATGCCTCATGCACGAGACATACACAGCTCTGCAAAATTAGTATTAAGGCGAACACATGGAGGGCCAGGAACGATAACATTTTGCCTTGCACAATAAATTGACCCCATTTGCTATTTCTGGTATTGCGGTTCTATCTATCTTGGCTCTGATCTCACTATGCAGCTAAATAAATGCCCTTGTGGGGCCGGAGCAATAGCACAGCGGGTATGACATTTGCTTTGCAAGCACTTGTCCCAGGTTGGATCCCCAGCAGCCCATATGGTCCCCTGAGACTGCCAGGAATAATTTCTGAGCCAGGAGTAACCCCTGAGCACTGCAAGGTGTGGTAATACACACACACACACACACACACACACACACACGCGCGCGCGCGCGCGCACACATGCACGCACATGCACATACACAGACATGCAGGTGCTGGGGAAATGGCTCAAAGGCTAAATGGCTATTTTTCCCTAACACTCCACTGGGTATGGTCCACAGGGAAATAAGGTACATTCAAAAACTCTAAACTAGGGACAGGAATGAGAGTACAGCAAGTAGGGCATTAGCCTTGCATGCTGCCAACCTGGGTTTGATTTCCAGTATCCCATATGGTACCCTGAGTACGGCCAAGAGTAATTCCTGAGTGCAGAGCCCGGAGTAACCTCTGAGCAGTATTGGGTGTGTCAAAAAAAAAAAAAAAAGAATATTAAACTAGGAGCTAGAGAGCCAGTACAATGGTTAGGTCTCTTGCCT
>PVKC010020062.1:0-18676 GCA_004027635.1 Crocidura indochinensis
GGAGGAGCAACCAGCTCTCCAATTGGGAATCTCCTTAGCCAGCCGGTTCTTACTCACTGATTAGTCAGCTGGCAGCCCCAGCTTGCAGCGACCTCTGGATTCACTTCTCAGGGCTCTGGTCTTTGGGGGGAGCTCCAAGAATTCAGCAAAGAAAGCAGCAGAGAAAGAGAGTCCCCTCAGTTCACAGTTCCCCCAGTAGTATAGATCAGTTCTGTTTTGGTGCTTAAAGGGTTGCAGCAAGGTAGCAACAAAGTATTGCACATGAGAGATGTTCTATTTTTATCCCTTTCTTTCTGACAGCAAGAACAAACCCATGAAATCTGCAGCAACAGATATGGAGCTAGAGGGTATCATGCTAAGTGGAGCTATATAATATTAGTATCCCATTGTGTATATATTCCACATTTTCTTAAACCATTTATTTGTTGTTGGGCATTTGGGTTGTTTTAATATTTTTTTCTCTTGCACGAAATGAAGTGATGAAGATAGGGATAGAACTTCATATGATACAATATATTTTCCAAATACTAGAACATTTGAAAAAATATATGCACACCTATCTTTTTATAGAAATCCCCCTGTTGCTTTCCATAGCAATAACTTAGAACTCTCAACTTGCTGACCAACTGAACAGAATTAGTTCCCTTATTTATAGCCAGCTAATACATGCTCCACTTTTTTTTAATGACAGAAAACATAAACGTACAAAGATCTCAAGAGTAGACTAGAAAACATCAGCAGTAATCCCCAGGAAATATGTTCATTTTGTTGAAAAGAAAGTGACAGATCCCTCTGCATTCAAAACCAAAGATAGATAAATGGAATTATATCAAATTAAAAACAAAAAATTCTCTCCCCCACAAAAAAAAACCTCAGACGCTAATAAAATGATACCCTATAGAATGGGAGAAAATATTTGCATGCTATCCTTCGGTAAAGGGTCAATATCCCAAATCTATAAAGTACTGACTTAACTAGCCATAAATAAAATATCTAGTAAAAAGTCCAAAACCCATTTATGATAAAAAAAAAAAAACTCTCAACAAGATGTGAATGAAAAGAGCTTTTGTCTCACTAAAGTCAAGGTCGTTTAACAAAAGCCATGGTGAATATTATACTCAGTGGAGAAAAACCCGAAAGTGTTTCTCCTATTATCTGGCATAAGACAAGACTGTCTACTCTTGTCACTCTTATTCAATATAGTATTTGCCAAAATAATTAGGCAAGTAAAAGCTATCAAGGACATCCAGATAGGAAAGGAAGAAGTCAAACACTCACTGTTTGCAGATGACATGATACTATATTTAAAAAAATCCTAAAGACTCTACAAAATAATAAAACCTCTTAGGAAATAATAGATTCATATAGCAAATCATCAGGCTACAAAATTAACAGTAAGATAAATAGCCTTCTTATCCTGTGGTCCTCAAACTAGAACCCATGGGACACATATTATATTTGTTCCCGTTTTGTTTCTTCACTTCAAAATAAGATGTATGCAGTGTGCACAGAAACTTGTTCATAGTTTTTGTTTGTACTATAGTCTGGCCCTCCAAAGGTCTGAGGGACAATGAATTGGCCCCTTGTTTAAAAAGTTTGAGGACGAATTATAGAGAAGAAATATACATTAAAAAGTAATCCAATTCACAATAGCACCACAGAAATTAAAATATTTTGAAGTCAACTTAAAAAAAAAGTGAAGGGCCTATACAAAGGAAACTACAAAACACTGCTTCAAGAAATAACAGGATTCAGGAAAGAGAGACATTGGATTGGGAGGTTAACATCATTAAAATGATAATACTATCCAGAGCATTATACAGATTTAATACAATACCTCTAAGAATACCCATGACATTCTTCAAAGAAGTAGATTAAGCACTCCTAAAATTCATTTGAAACAACAGACACTCAATAGCTAAATCAACCCTTAGAGGAAAAATAAAATAACAAGATATGGGAGGCATCACTTAACCAAACTTTAAAATGTACTACAAAGTAATAATCATTAAAACAGCATAATACTGGAATAAAGATAGACCTTCAAAACAATGGAATGACTTGAGTATTCAGAGAATGAACCCCAGACATGCAATCAATTAATCTTTGAAGAGGTTAAAAATGCAAAATGGATCAAGTAAAGTCCTTAAACAAGTGATGTTTAAGGACATTTGGTCAGCCAAATGCCGAAAAAGCAGACTCAGAGGTCTAACACTGTGCAAAAAGGTCAAATCAAAATGGATTAAAGACCATATATCAGAATTAAAACTTTAAGGGCTATAGAAAAAAATATAAGCAAAACATTTCATGACATTGAGACTAAAGGCATCTTAAAGGGGGAACCACCACTGTCAAAACAAGTAGAAGCAGAGATAATCAAATAAGACTAAAATAATCCAAGAAGGTGCTGTACTTCAAAGGAAATAGCAACTAGGGTAAAATGTCATTCACCGATGTGAGAAATACCCATCAGGTAAGAGACTAATGTCTAAGAAATACAAGGTACTAACAGAACTTAAGAAAAAAAATCTAACCCCATCAAAAAAATGGGGAGAAATGAACAGACATTTCCTCAAAGAAGAAATACAGATGAAAAAGAAGTACATAAAAAATGCTGCACATCACTAATAATCAGGGAGATGCAGATCAAAAAAATAATGATGTACCATCTCATGCCACAGCAGCTGGCACACATCACAAAGAACAAGAACAATCAGTGCTGGTGGGAATGTGGAGAGAAAGGAACTCTCATTCATTACTGATGGAAATGCTGTCGAGTTCAACTTTTCTGGAAAACAAATATGAATAGTCCTCAAAAAACTGAAAACTCAGCTCCCCTATGATCCAGCAATACTACTCTTAGGATATATCCTAGGACCACAAAAATTCAATACAACAACGCCCTCTGCAATCCTATTTCATTGGTGCATTAATTACTATAGTCAGAACCTGGAAACAACCCAAATGCCTGACTGTAACCCTGCCCCCAACTTCCCATTTCCCTAATCTCTTCTTTTAGTATGTATTGGCAGAGATGTGAGGAGAAAGAGCCCTCATCTACTATTTCTAAAATGTCATTTGACTTAAATTTATATTTTAATGCAGCATGTAACCTAAGCACAAAGATTTATATTAATCAGGGTTCAGGAGTTATTCTGATTTTTATTCTTTTTTTTATCCAAATCCAGTTCAGTTACAAATACTAAAAGTAATTTGACTATTTTACTCAAGGTACTCTTTTCATACTTCAAATAGGTCTTAAATTTCTATTTTCTATTTAACTTCAATGAAAGCAACCAAAAGAACAAAGAATAACTCCATATTTACTGAAAGCAACTAACTTTGTATTTTTCTTATATTGTCTCCTTGTTATTTCTCAGGGATTATGTCAAACATAATCCCGTTTGTGAGGCAAATGACAAGTTTAATACGAAATTGCAGATGAGGGGTTAGATAGCATAACAGCATTTGCCTTTTACAAGGCCAACCCAGGTTTGATCCTGGGCATCTCATATGCAATGAGTGATTTCTGAGTTGAGAACCAGGGGTAACCCCCGAGCACTGCCAGGTATACCCCCCCCCCAAAAAAAAACGAAGATATTAATTTAAACCTTAGCAAGCACTGGTCAAGTTTTAGGGAGTGAACTGTTCCTCATCTACTTAGATAATTAGCTATAGGCATGTAGTCTACATGGTCTGGTCATCACAAAAAATTTCAGGTTATTATTAAGGTTATTAAGAGGATATTGATGCCATATCAGTAAAAATATTTGCTTTAAGATAGTTTCAGTAAAAAAAGATGATCATGGGTAAAGGAAAGTATATTATAATGATTGAAACTCAATCATGAACAATTATTTTAATCACAATTTTTAAATAAACATAAAAGCAAAGTTGAAAAAAGAGGAAACATATTAAAAATAAATATGAGACAAATGAAACACTGGAAAAGTATTGAATTGTTTAATCAAATGGTTATATGATTTATCTTATCATTATCTTTTCTAAAGTTGTATATATGTCTCTGTTCTTTAATAACTTCTATCTTGTACTTCATTCAGTAGATGAATCTTCTAAAAACTTCCAGAATTATAAATTAAATTTTCATTATTATATCAAGCTTTCTTTTCTTTTTTAGTTCTTTTCTGTGTAAAATGTTAGTCTCTGAACATTTTCTGAGTAAATTTTCTCTTAGTGAAAGTAAATATTTCATAATTTCCTTTCCTTTTCAGACATGTTTTCTATCCATCCACCTCTTTTACTTACCATTTCAATTTACCTCCTACATGAGTGCTGAAATGAAGTAACATGAAATGCAAAATAAGCTTTCAGTAATGATATTTCAAATCACAGCAACTATAAGGAAAAAATAAAAGTGTCAAAGAGGCAGGCAGGAAGCTGAGATTGGATGGGAGGGAAACTGGGAGCATTACCAGAAAGAAGTGGACATTGATGAAGAGATGAGTGCTCAAACACTGTATGGCTGTAAGTCAATCATGAATAACTTTGGCAGCCACATATATTAATCTTTTACTTTACAGAGAAAGTCAAGAAGTAACAATGCTCTCTTCACTTATTGCTCTGGCTTTGAAGAAACCAAAGAAACTTCTCAATTAATGCAAAAAGTTTAACATAGAAAAATTTTACGTCAGTAAGTTAAGGAACATTGAATTGCTTTGAAAGGGGGAAAAGAGGGAGAACAAGCTTGTTTTCTAAAAGGTTAACATTCTGTACGCTATAAAGAAAGGCTTTATGGTATCTGATGAAGGAGCTCCACAGGAATAAGAAGGTTAAAAGTTTGGACTAGTGAAATTTGTTCTAAATCCACTGAAAATAATATATTTAACACTAGAACAAGGGTTGTTTAGGTAACACTGTTCCAATGGGAATAACTTTGTGAAGCTATTAGAATATCTGCTTGTAGAGAAAAAAGTCATGGAGCCAATGATCCAGGTAATAAATACTAAACAAAATAGTAGCAGTCATAAATTTTCATCAGAGTGACTCTAAGACTTTGGCACTCTGGTTATTAGTTTCTCTGCCATAGTATAGCTGAACAATATTTAGTAGTGATTGTTACTATGTTTTGTAGTTTCAAATACTGACTGGGTTCTGCATCCCTGTAGAGGAGTTGACTGAGTTCTTGGTATAGGTCAGGACTTAAAAATGATAAAATTACCAAGCCCCGAGATGAATAAGCACTTTTAAGTACTAACTGATATAAAGAGAAGCAAGACTTGGCAGCTCTTGACCAAATTAACAATCTGTCAAGTTGCTTGTGGAGAGAGACTAAGGAACCCTGCCTTGGAGAGAAAACAACTTAATCTTTCCCTTCTCACACCTGAGGATAGAGATGTCAATAGCCCTGACCACACTGTAGTAAAAAGTCATCTTCCCATCTACCTTTACTACCTTGACACCATAATCATCAATTATGGGTATGACTTCTCTGACTTGTGCATCCAGATGTCAGAAGAATTTACTTGATATATTCATTTGCTCTGTCTGCTATGATCTATCTATTTAAGGTGTACTTTGCCCACATCTACTCCTAAATACTCCTACTAGGTTTTTTTTTTATCTTGGAGTTAACAGCCTTTTTATGGGATAAAATAAGATATCTAGTTTGATACCAGGAAATTCAGCAATATCACATATTTCCTGATCCTGTGTCCTACACACTAGTGACTTTATGACTAAGTTACTTTTGTTCAAGTTCAATATCAAGACAAAGTGCATTTTAGTATGAATTTCCATCTTGAAAAGGTCAAGATAAGGCATAAGCCTCATACCAGCGTATGTGTGGGAAGCACAGCCAGGTCCTGACCTCCATTGTCAGATGGAGAGATAGTGTTTATACGCACCTGTTTTTCCTCCCTATATTAATAAAACTGCTTCTCTCCACAGGAAAAGTTTCAGCAGTTACTTTAAGCCCTTTAAAAGAAGACACTCAGAAACTAATTGTCACCTAGGACAACTGGAACTAGGAGAATTTGTGAAAAAAAGGGAGACATTAAGAATGTGATGTCTCAGGGCTGGAGCAGTGCCACAAGCAGTAGGGCGTTTGCCTCACACCTCCTGACCGAGGACGGACAGCGATTCGATACTCCGGTGTCCTACCCGGTCCCCCAAGCCAGGAAAGATTTCTGAGCACATAGCCAGGAGTAACCCCTGAGCGTCAACGGGTGTGGCCCAAAAACCAAAAACACCAACCAACAACAACAAAAGAATGTGACGTCTCAGGTGTGTTGAGAGAAGATTTGATAATTTTTTTAAAATATTAAAGTATATTTACATTAAATGTTAAAGAATATTATCACAAATGAAAGTCTGCAGTATCCAGTACCATGTTCCTTCCACTTCAAAAAGTAGGGTGTTCTCTTCTGTATTCAATGCTATGGCTCAAACAAAACCAGGGAAATAACCCTGGATCTCCAAAGAGCATATCCCAGTCTACAGGTGCCTGGAACTAAATTTATGACTTTTGGTTGGAAAAAGTCTAGAAATTCATGCAGGTCGGGGATTAAAAATACAGAAAATCACTAGTGATCTAGTAGTTCTGGGCTATGAAGAAGTATTACCCAGGATACAGGTGGGAAACAAGTGTAAGTGAGCCATGGAGTATGTACCAAAGACTTTCTAGTCCTGCCAGAATAGACGATGGATAATTAAACTGCAGGATGGTGGTCATGTGGCAGGAAGCTCTGTACCTGTCCTTCTTGTCCCACATTTAGTCTTTCATGTGAACATTTTTTGAAGTATTGTTTAGGAACATTTCTCTGTAGAAATAGAGCATTAGCCCACATTCTGTCTGTAGTTTAATATCTTATTTTTGAGAGATGAATATCAAATGAGATTCACAGGGACTTTTTTGATATTTGGAGAGAGATGAGTCAAGCTAATTTAATTCCATAAAATGAAAGGCATTGTTTAGCAGAAAACTATGGTAGTGAACGTGGTTAAGAATTTGAGATTTACATTTTCTACATTCTTAGAAGTAATTTATGAGCTTGAGACATGTAAAGAGATGTCTTTTATTCTATAGTTAATGGAAAGCCACTAGGAAAGTCTGAGAAGGATTTAAAAGCCCTATAGCAACATGAACAGCTATGTTTCTCTGTTTATATTCTCAGTATCTATAATCTGCTAATAGAGAAGATGAAGCATTGGTAGGACAAGATAAAGCAGCATATATGAGAAAAAAAAGCTGGAAGACTGAATATATTTTAGACACAGAATATATTTTGTCTGTCCAAACATTTTAAGGAGTGAAAGAAAGAATATAGAATGAGCTCTGACTTTCTGACCCAACAAGTAGGTTTTGGTAGTGACAAGATAGCTATGCAAAAAAGAAAAAAAATAAATGAAAAATCCAAAACTTTTATCACTCTTTACTTTGAAATGTCTATAAAGATGGAAATGTCACAGAAAAGTATAAATGAATTAGTAAGTCAGGGAAGAGTTCACAGGAACTCAAGGAAGAATTCAAAGCAATGGATAAGGGGCCAGAGAGATAGCACGGAGGTAAGGTGTTTGCCTTGCATGCAGAAGGACGATGGTTCGAATCAGGCATCCCATATTGTCCCCTGAGCCTGCCAGGAGCGATTTCTGAGAGTAGAGCCAGGAGTAAACCTCTGAGCGCCGCTGGGTGTGATCCCCCCTCCCCCCAAAAAGAAAGCAATGGATAAATTGAAGATGTTTGTTCCACTGTCCTCATTGTTATGCAGAGGAGCTAGAAGTGTTTTTTTGTTTGTTTGTTTGTTTCTTTATTTGTTTTATGGGTCACACCCTGCAGCGCATGGGGTTACTCCTGGCTCTGCTGTCAGAAGTCGCTCCTGGTAGGCACGAGGGACCATATGGGATACTGGGATACTGGGGTCTGTTCTGTGTTGGCCACGTGCAAGGCAAACGCTTACCACTGTGCTATCGCTTCATCTAGAGAGCTAGACGTCTTGGAGCTACATATTGACTCAAAGACTGGCCCAATGAAAAGTCTTGAGACGAATAGGGAACATCGCTACAGAAAGTCTTTATTTAGGAGAGAAAAAAACTCTTATTGCCTCAACTTCATAAATAAATCTAAGATCTTTGGCTGACAATGTTAGTTAAAGGCATCCTAGAGACAAGATAATGCCCAGGTGTGAAGGATCATACAAAATCCACTAGAGAACATGTATCAAGAAAATGCACATTAAGATTCCTCCTAAATATAGTCTTTGAACCTTGTATGACATCCAAAAAATAGTCATTAGTGTAAAAACAGTTTATGATTTCAGAGAGACCTCAAGGATTAAACCAGTGAGAAAGTTGTAATGTGTCAGGCAGGATAGTTGATATTTTTCTTTTAATCATTCCCCCCATTAAAAAATCACATTAATTATACTACCATTGTAATTAATCAGTAACTTGTACTGTAAATAGTATGACATTGATGGCGATATTACAATACATAATGAAAAAGATTAAATTTTGGTTTACAAAAAACAAGTATTAGAGTATCCAAAAAACCCCATAGTCAGAATAGATATTTTTCTTAAACTTTCTTTTTGTAGGTATATAAAATTTAAAAATAGAATGAAAATTTCTATACTAATAAAATGTAATTTAGCATGAAATAAATAAATCATTCAAATACACAAATAAGTGATAAAAGAACTAAAATTTAAGGAAAATCCACATACGCCTATAATCATATGATGTGTTTTATCCTGTGAACCTTGTAAGCTTTTAGTATAGACTGTGTATTCACCTCTCAAAAATATATTAAGCCATCTATAGAGAATGTGCCTAGTGCACTATCTGTAAAAACTTTTGGATACTTCTGGTTGAGTAATACACTCATCCTCACTTTGATTTAGACTCAAAGCTGTCTAAAATGAGGTACCCACAACTTAATACTAGTGTTCTTATGTTACCTTAGTTGTGGGGTACACTAATTTTACACATCAGTGCCATAAAGCACTGTGAGATTTTTAAATGATAGTTGGCTATTCTTGTCTGCAGGAATTCTGCACTGTTTCCTCCTGCTGGAATTACCATAGCTTTCTTAGAGTTACTCTGAAAGGAGTTATTGCTACTCAATGGTGCTATATAAATATTTAATCTACTGATTATCATTTTATGTGCCTGCCATTTTCCACTTTTACTTGGTTATTGTTATAAACTGCATGGTTACAAATATGCATGGCATTACTACTTTCCAGAAGACTGAACATAGTTTGTAGAAATGTATTGAGTTATCAAGAAGTGATATGACACAGAAGTTATTTCAGTCTGTATATATTCAAGAAGGACCCAATATCAACTGATGTGTAGTAACAAGAAGTTCTTGACATTACTAATCATGTGATTGCCTTAAGTTCTCATCAATAGTAACTACAAAAAATGAACTGGTCAAAACATTCCCTTTCAACAGGCTCTTAAGTACTTGGAAAAGGAAATGAGGAAGCTTTAATAAAAACTCCTTAGTTTCTCATCCTGATACACTAGATAAATTAAAGCAATGTAATAATGAACCAAGTGAGACAGCAAGAAAGTCTACAGTAGCTAATTTGTAATAGGTAAGTGAGTATCCGCTGAATAATTTCAGAATCATGGTTTCACGGCTTAAGAGATGCTCAAAATTTCTCTCTAGGCATATTTGTTAGAGTTATAGTTGGATAAAGTATGTGGACTTGTCTGCAGGTATAGAAAGACTTAAAACCACTCACAGCTCTCCCACCTTGGTTATAGTTGGTCCTTGGAGCAGTATGGAGGACATGCGCTAGTCTGCCATTGTAAAGAGGTTGAAGAATGCTGCTTTATACATCCTCAAACTAAAATCCTTATAACCTATACAGTTGACTTACATCTATGAATATCTATCCTTTTCCCTTGAAAGACACAGAAATGTCATATGCCCATATTTCCTAGATATCAGGCTTAGGTACCACTAGGTTACTAGGATTAGATACCACCATGAATAAGGTGAGGACATGCTAGGTCTGATTAAAAAATAGTGATTGTTTTCAATGTAAGCCAACAGATTACAAGCGTTGGTAGCTAACTTTTGGTAGTTAATTTTTTTCTTTTTAGTATGCTTATTCAAAGGACCCAAATATACATCGTAATGAGTTATTCCCACCCCTCTGAGTTATTTCTAGTGCCTTACTCCCATTTTCAGGGTAGTATTTAGGCATTTTTAACTTAGAATTGACTGTCTTTCTATTTTCTTCATCCTTCCAAGTTGATAGGGCAAAGAGGCAGACACATTGTTCATTCCAATGCTCTCATCTCCAAAGCCTCAAAAGCTTAGTAGATAATGACTCAAATGTCTGTTAGGTCAAAACAATCAGAAATACTTGTATAAAGGGGCAGTTGGGGGCTTTACAACATTAACTCCAGTGGTATATCTTAAGTCAAGGATGTTGAGTTGGTTTTACTAAACAGAAGTTGGTTTAGTAAATAGTTTCAAAGATAGTAGACTCAGTACTCTTAATCTATTAGAAGCCACATGCGATAGTTACTGTGTTGTTAAGAAAAGAAGGGTATTCAGAAGGGCTTTGTCTGACAGGGAACATAGGAATTTAAAGAACATGCTGCCATTTACCATTTGCCATTTGCCATTTAGGTCTCAGGCCTAACAAGAGATACATTCCATAAAATTGCCTGCTAGTTTAACTGCAGAGGCAGTTGTTTGCAACTCTTTTTATATCTGAACAGTTTTTAAGTTTAAACTTGGTAGACTTTGATCAGAGAGGTGACTGAGCCATCACAAAGACTGACACCATACAATTTATGTTTCTGGTTCTTCTTAACTTGGGTAATGGTAGAAATAGTCATATGTTAAAAATTTCATTGACAGAGTCCAACTTGTTTTCCATTTTTAGAGTTCAAAAGTCTTGCATTGAATTTCTTGTTAAAGTATAGGTTCAGGCACAGAAAACAAATAAAGTTATGATAAAGGAAGAAAGTTTAGTGGGTCTTCTTTTATCCACATTGCCCATTTCTACACTATTTTGAGTACCTGGACTAACAGTAAATTCAGTTTTAATCATCTACATATTATTTTTGAGGGATAGAATGGTAGTACAGCTAGTAGGCCACTCAACTTGCATGGCCCCATATGGTTTCTGATCCCTCCAGAAATATTTCTTGAGTTCAAATCCTGGAGTAATCCCTAAGCATTACCAGGCATGTCCCAAAAGACAAAATTCCAACATAGTCACTTTTCAATCTCATAACTTCATATTGATGAATGCCAAGTGAAAGTTAAACTACATGATACTGGCCAAGATGGTATTTTTAGCATGTTCTATATGGCCTTCTCCAAAATGGCTTGATGCACTAATTCTAAAATCTTTTAAAGTCCTTAATGGCACTATCATTATAGTACCATTAGATTCAATGTGGCCTATGAAGAACTTGTAAACTTGGTTACTCAACTAAAGACTTCACAGGTATGATATGGAGAAGAGCACTTTATCTCAAGAAGATCAGTTTGAATTTATGTGAAATTCTCATAGTAAGTTCAATTTTAGGTTCTTTCATAATATACCCCAAACAATACAGATTGTTTAGACATATCATAACATATTTTTATGTTATAAATGAAGTCAAATTAATCATACAAAAAAATCCCAAGATATATGCACTTTAGATGACAATCCAGAGACCTGCCACATAAGTATTGGAGTTCTGGGGTAAAGGAGAAGACAGAAAATTCTCTTGTGAAAGAGCATGTATTTAAGGTGTACTTTGCCCACATCTACTCCTTAAATACTCCCGCTAGTTTTGTTTTTTTTTATCTTGGAGTTAACAGCCTTTTTATGGGATAAAATAAGATATCTAGTTTGATACCAGGACATTCAGCAATATCACATATTTCCTGATCCTGTGTCCTACACACTAGTGACTTTATGACTAAGTTAATTTTGTTCAAGTTCAATATCAAGCCAAAGATGAAAATAGTATGACCAGAACTGGATTACCTAAGCAGGTGATACAGACCTTTACATCAGTTGTCCTAGTATTTCTCCTTGAATTCATAACTATAAACATATAAAGATATGCTATAACCAGCCAGAGGGATTAAAAGTGAAAATTTGATTTGTGGATGTTTGGTATGTGTGTATACAAGTGAATTGCAACTTCATTATAATCACATTATAAAAACATTCAGGGTGGTTTTTTGGTACAATATAGTCTATGAGATGCTAAAATAAGGCAATTCTGAGAAGAAAACAAGTGGGAAGAATGAAGTACACAGCTTCCAGGATATTTTAAAGATAATAAGCGAAAAAAAGACAGATGAACCAAAAGAACTGTGAAACAAACCCATGCATATAGAGTAGTATTTTATATGGAACCAAGAATATAGAATGGAAAGGATATATCTCTCCACAATGGTAGCGGAAAAGTTTGACATTTAAATAAAATCATTTTTATATTCAATCATTTAATTAATTACTTTGACACTGAATATATAGTGAATGGGTTAGTTTGATCCCAAACACCACACTAATTCCCTGAGTACTGCCAAATATTATATTATCTATGTAACTTGCAGCACAGTATTCTCAATTCCTTACTTTGAGTTGCTTGTACAGCAGTCTGTATTGAGCATTGAGCACTGTTTGGTATCCCATACACTACAAAATCAACTAATTAAAGACATATGTAAAGAGCATAAGGCAAGTTTCTTCTTGACAATCTTAGCATGTTTTTTTTATGTGCTTAAGGCATAATAAAATACAAAAAAAAGATACAGAAAGGTCTCAAATAATAGAGAACATATAATAAAGGGATCCTAGAGAATAGGACAATTTATAAATAATCTAAAGTGCTAAATATCTAGTACCAAAAAGATTCATACAATTAAATAACATAAAAAAAATCCAGTATTATAGGTAAGGAGTGATACTGTATTTGATAAAGATGACCAACACACATAAGTTTTCATCAGAAATTCAGAATTGAATTATAAATCATAATTTATATAATAATTTATATAGTTATAAAATCAGAATTTATAATTTTTAAATAATAAATAAAATTTATAGTGAAAATACCATAGATTTTTAATATTTTAGTAGCAATTCTAGTGTATATAAGTGAGGATATAGAGAATAACAAGCCTTACCAAGTTTATGCAAAGGTTGTCACTATGAAATATGTTATGGAAACTCTTTAAATAGTATAACTGCAAGGATCTAGGAAAGACCTCCCAATACATATACCATGTACTAGTATCAAAATATGTGTGAACTCTTGATACCATCAGTTGGCCTCGATAAGTGGTCATGGATTTGGAAATAATGGAGGATTAGAATTATGGAGGCTCAGAGAATATATACTTGCTAAAAGTCAGGAGTTGTTTTATATGCCGGTATATGGCATGTTGAAACGTATTCCAGCTTCTGGGACGAGTGATCTGCCCCCATCTTACTTTTTAAGAAGTAACTTACTTTTAAGACTTTTAGGAAGTTTTTCAGGGGTAGAAGGGTCATCTTATATGCTGGAAAATATGGTATAAAGAACATTTACAGGTAGAAAACAGATATATGGTACATGTTAAAATATACCAGAATATTTTCACTATGATACTAAAATAGTTTAATAATGCTCACCCATTGGCTAGTGGTTAGCCTAATTTGTCAATGCCCACTTAAAACTGTTATGATGATCAGAAATATAGATTGAGCAAAAGATTAGAGATGAAATAGACAAATTTTAGATTTAGATATGTCCATCTCAGAATCTCAATCAACATTCCCCTCTAGAGATTTATGGATTACTGATCAGCATTCATGTAATCACATTTGATCAGAGAAATTCATTCTTTCCAGCTGATATCAAGATCTTTTGCTGGAGGCATAGCCAGGAAGTACAATCAGATATTATTCTGCATATGCTAGAAGGCACCAAGGATAAATTTTATGCATAGGTCAGAAATATATACATTTGTATGCATATACATAATATAATATATAGAAATTATTTCTATTGGGATAAAATTTTACTATGCATAATGCAGGGAGGGACTTTAACATTTATAACCAAGACTTTGGAAATAGTTCCTATTCCCAAAGGGGATACCATTTTGCAAAGGAATAGAGTGAGAATTCTAATAAAGCACAACAAATAGGCGCTTCTAGGAGACCATACACTGCCACAAAAAAGTAACCCAAACTAAAACACATCGTTAGCTATAAATGAAAGGGACAGCACCAAGATGCCCCAGTGGATCAAGAATTTTACTAATTTTACTATGAAAAATGCTACTACTGAATCTGATAATTCTGATTATCAAAAGTTTAGATTCCAGTATTTAGGTCATACTAAGTAAATCATGGGGATCAGAGGTAATATCTGGGTGTCAAGGAGAAAGTATTAAATAATATTGAGAAATATGGTAGTGAGCACCATTTGTAGGCTCAGTGGATTTTAACAGAATTATTTCTAAGTTTCATGAAATCTTGGATATTTTCACAGGGAATTAGATCTGCACAGAACAAGAGGACGATTGACATTTTCCTTTAAGAAAACCAGATACCTGTAGAGGAGAAATGATATTATGCCTCAGTTGCAAAGCTATGGGATCCACCATAGCTTAAGCTTTAAGAGTTCACTTTCTTGCCTACTACTATGCATCAGAATGGCTGGTCAAAATTCCCTTTTCTGTTCAATGGTAAATTCTACAGAAACATTTCATCACTCTTTCAGATTATATAATATGCTATAAATTCTGACCACAGCTTAATTAATTTTTTAATGTTTCGGAGGTTCAAATTCAGCTGCACTCAGAGTTTATACCAGCTCAAGGTTCAGAGATCACTCCTGATGGTGCTGGGGATGATATGGAATGCTGGAAATCTAGCCTGATTAGACAGGCTATGAAGTACCCTACCCACTGTACTATCTCTCCAGGCTGATTATTTTTAATATTTTGTATAATTTTAAAAGAAAGTTATTCATAGTTGAATTTCAGGCATTCAAAGTTCAAACACAAATCCTATCAGCCTATTCTGGTGTCAAATTTTCTTCAGTGTCACAAGTCCCTGCACTCTGACTCTACAGGCACAAGTTAGGCACATTTTTCATTTTTTTCCAACTCCCTCTCCACTTTTAACTTTTACATATTAGCCTATATCTTCCAATTCCAGAAGTCAACCGATACATTTAAAGTATACTAGTAACTTGGACTGTGCCTGGCAGGAGGAAATGATTCTAATATTTGGTAAAGGTTACTGGATGCTAACATAAAAAAGTACTTCAGTTCTCACTTTTCTTAACAGACATTTATTAGAATATATAACGGCAAATCTTACACAGTGATATTAAAAGTAGTCAACAGCAAATCTTACACAGTGATACTTAAGGTACATGGTGACAATAAATGAGGGCCTTTCTACCAGTGTTGTCCTCCCTTCATCCCTATTCCCAAGCATATATATCCCTTATCACCCTCCTCTATCCCCCAGAATGCTAGTGCAGTTCTCACTTTTTAAGATGTTTTGCAAAGGCAAATAAAAAGCCACCCAGGTACCTGAAATGAAGTTATGTGTGTTTGAGCAGGTTATAATAGAGACTAGAGGAATAGTTAGTTTACATGGCCAAAATTAGAAACTCATTTTGCCTTGACTAATGAAAGCCCTAAAGAAGAGGGACTGATTAACATAGTAAAAGGTGCTTGAAGACATTTTCCAATTCCTGGAATCTTAAAAGGATATAGGTAACAGATGATAGAATTATTCTCTGATCAAGCTCTAGGAACAAAATCAGTCAGTGTCTTTCTAAACTAAACCAGTTAGTTTTCATGGCTAAAATAGAAAAAGGAAAACTACAGCAGGAAATCAGCTGTTGATGCACCACTTAAATATAAAGAAAAACTGTTCTATAATTCCAGGTTATTTTGTTTTTACTGTCTAATGTCTGGATACTCTGAGTATCATTTCTACCAAATAGGGATTCTGTAAAATATCATGACATATCTTTTTTGAGGAGTTCTTGTATTTGCTAATTAAGCTAGAATGTTGGCATAAACTTGTTTCCTCCAATGAAAGTAAAGGACAATGACAAAACATCAGTGTTGGATTATGAATACTATATAGCAGACTTTCTCAGGACTAGATGGCACCATACAACCTGCTATTCAGAAAATGACCAGTACATTAGCAAAAGTAGATTGACTATTCTATGTTACTTAGGAATTTGTAACCATTGTTTTGAAAAGTAAATTGATAGGACAAAGAGAGAATCGTAGAAATTATGTAATATCTTCACATATCCTAAACTAAGGTTTGAAAATCAAATCACCAAACAATTCTATAGAAGACTGTTTGACTGAAGTTAGGGTTATAGATCTAGCAACTACATTCAGAAGCTTCCTAAAGAATTTTAAATCCTGAATAAATACATATTAGGCTAACAATATTTATTGATCATTTATTCCACTATAGATATCAGAACAAGAATGGCATGCCATGACAAAAATAATTGTCTGAATTACAGTTTAGTGTATTGTTTAAATACCTGAAATACTGATCTACAACATTATTTAATACAATTATTTTAGGCATTTGGTTTTCCAACACTAATGCCACCACCAGTGTACCTTTCCTCTGTCACTGCCTTTAGTATCCCACCCACTTTCCTCAACAGGCACAAAGTAATTGATTTCATGTCACTTGTTACAACAATATGGCTAATGAAACTGTCAAAAAATACTTCAGTGTTTCATGAAATTTTCATGAAATTTTCCTTTACAAGGATGGACATGGAAACTATTATGCTGAGTGAAATAAGTCAGAGGGACAGAGATAGATACAAAATATTCTCACTCATCTATGGATTTAAGAAAAATAAAAGACATTTTTGCAACAATCCTCAGAGACAATAAAGATGAGGACTGGAAGGATAATACATAGAGACAATAAAGATGAGGGTTAGAAGTACTGGACATGATATGAAGCTTACCACAAAGAGTGGTGAGTGCAGTTAGAGAGATAACTACACTATCTATCTATCTAACAAACTATCATGACAATGGTAGTGAGTTAGAGAAGTAGAATGCCTGTCTGAAATACAGGCAGGGGTTGGGAGAGGAAGGAGATTGGGGGCATTGGTGGCAGAAAGGTTATGCTGGTGAAGGAAGGTGTTCTTTTTTTTTTTTATAACTGAAACCCAACTACAAACTTGTTTGTAATCATGGTGTTTAAAAAAGGGTAGTGTTAAAAATAAAAACCAATATTGAAAATACAAAAAGAACACACTTCAGTAAAGAAAGTTTGTGAAAATTGTCATCTCACAATGGAGTCATTAAGTTATTTTCTGAGAGTTTACTACACTATTGCTAGCTGAGACTTTTGTGGTACTTGTTCTTTTTATTGAGCTTAGCTGACTTCTATTCTACTTTCCCATCTACTTCTTTGTGCTCCAATTGGGCTGTTAGAATCGAATTTGGAGGTGTTGTGTAGCACATATGTGGGGTTTTTTTGTATTTTCAATATTGCTTTTTATTTTTAACACTACCCTTTTTTAAACACCATGATTACAAACAGGTTTGTAGTGGGGTTTCAGTTATTAAAAAAAAAAAAAAAAAAGGAACACCTTCCTTCACCAGCATAACCTTTCTGCCACCAATGCCCCCAATCTCCTCCTTCTCCCACCCCCTGCCTGTATTTCAGACAGGCATTCTACTTCTCTCACATATATGTATATGTAGTGGTATATAGCATATAGTGGTATATAGTGGTAGTTGTGGGAATGAATGGGTGGATGTGATTTCTATTGATTCCAACAATATGCGGGTTTGAGAGGATGCTTCCCAACTTCACTCAGATAAAAAATTCAGGTACGCTCCCTCCCTTCCGCCCGGGCCGAGCCGTGGCATGATGCCAGGTGTGCTGAAACCACCAATCCTCCTCCCTCCCTTCCGCCCGAGCCACGGTATGGTCGCCAGCAAGCCCGGGGCCACAGGTGAGGTGAGCCACCCCTTCCTCCCTTCCAACCGAGCTGCAGTGTGGTCTCCAACTAGTCCAGGGACCAACAACTGAGCCCTCCCCCATTCCTCCCGCCTGATGCCGGCACTCCTGGGAACAGCTGGTGAGCCCCGCCCCCTGCCTCCCTCCCGCCCAGAACTACAGTGAGCACAAACCTGAACACCCTGAGCTAGTCACCACCCCCCACCTATGGACTGGCAACACAGCTGAGCTAGGGTATGCTCCCCTCTCAAAACCCTCTGCGCTCGCTTCACCACCTGGAGTCTGTGGGCACACTAAACATAACCTACCCCCCCCAAACCTGAATTGGAGCTTGGACCCCATGGGCGGAGAGAAGTTGTGGGCCCTTCCTGAAGGGGCGGGAACCCCTTTGACTCCTAGGTAGGGGAGGAGCCGAGGGAGCTAGGCTCAACAGTGCTCTCATCCATTGTGGCCGGGAGTGGAACTGTGCTGGCTGTTAGGTAGAAGGAGAGGGTAATTGAGACTGCACTGGCACTGGAAGAAATTTGAGAGGGCCCAAACCTCACTGACCTCACCAAACTCAAAAGAGAGTTGAAATCTGAAGAAACTGCACCCCAAGCCAAACCAATAAATGAAAAGCAATATGGGTAGACTAAGGAAGACCTCAACATCTGTGAACCTGGAGAGAAATCCTAACAAATTCCCAAGTCCACCAAAACACATAGAAGAAGTGA
>PVKC010020063.1:0-18787 GCA_004027635.1 Crocidura indochinensis
GGGGGGGGGAAAGGAAGGAGATATGGGATGCATGCTGGGAACGGGGTGGAGGGAGGACAACACTGGTGGTGGGAATGCCCCTCATTCATTGCCACTATGTACCATACATAATTCTGTGAAGAAAAAAAATGTACTTCCAACAATGAAAAAAAAAAGGAAGACTAAAAAAAATTAAATTTTATTAAAATTAATTGTATTAAATTTTTATTTCTGCTTATTATCTGCGTAACTGTAAAATTTACTATGCGAAACCCACAAATTATATATCCCTTTCTTATAATTTACATGTAATTTACAAATTAGATTTTAGATTAATTAAACTCTCCAATTAATTTTATTAAATTTTTATTCCTTCTTATTATCTGCGTAACTGTAAAATTTACTATGCAAAACCCACAAATTATATATCCCTTTTGTATGATTTACATATAATATCCAGATTAGATTTTAGATTTTTTAAACTCTCCTATATTAAAGAAGCTAATTCCAGAACACTATATATGTCATAGAGCTAAACTTCTATTTTCATAACTTTCTTAGTATTATGAAAAAATAAAAAACAGAAAAAGTTTCAAACATTATGAAGATTTTTATTAATAATATATTTTTACAATTATTTTAACATTATATTTTTAATATATAAATTTGTTAATTGACTCACAATGAGTAAAAAAAGCTATAAAATAGTTCATGATTGTATATATTTTTCTTTAAGCATCGTGGTTACAAAATTGGACATGACTGTGAGATACACAGGTATAAAATTGTTAATGATTGAGGTTTATTTCTAATATAAGCAAAATGTTACAAAATTGTTCCTGTTTCAGATTTAGTAAATTAATATATATTCCACTTCACCTGTGGAATATATATCCTATCATCAGTACTCCCAATATTTTTCCTTTTTCAAATACTTATTTCTGGACAGATATTTGCCTACTCATCCCACATGTATTTTTCTCTATCTCATGATAAGCAATGTTGCCTTGAAGGGGTAAAATGTATATCATTTTTTCGCTTTTTAACACCTTGTTCTTGTCCATAGTAATCATTTCTAAAATAACTTCTTTGAGTGGAACTCTTTTGCCTCAACTGCATTCCCTCCACTATTTGTAGCAAGTTTCCCCTCATCTCTAAAATCTCTGGATATTAAAATCATACTATATTTCTTTATATTTCACAAATAGACAGATCATTGTCTGTCTATTCCTCTTCTTCAGACTCAGTGTTCCTAGCAATAATACACTCCACGTTCATCTATGCATGAGCCAGTACTTCTCAATTATTTTCTGTCATTCTCTCATAGGAACAAGAAAACATTTTTTGCATCCCCCAATCCCCCGTGACTGAAACTAGTTGCTTTATTTAAAAAAAAAACTTTAACCTGAAAAGCAAAAATATATAAAATAATTTGACTTGATTTTTTAATCAGAGGTGATGTCTGGATTAAATGCTATAATGAGCACGTTTTGCAATGCATAGCTTTTCGAAGCAGAGTTTGAAGCAGGACACAGCAACTCTCAGCTCCAGAGACATAAACATGGGGGTTAGCATGTTATGGCAGTGTTTGCCGAGGTCAACAGCACCTTTCCTTATGGAGCCTTGCCCCCCTGGGGGGGACACTCCACTATTTGAGAACCACTGGCATAAGCTAAGTAGTCCTTTACATTAAAAAATACAAAATGGTCACCATCACCCATACCTCTTCTATACTGTCTCCTAAAGTCTTCTGGTACATATACACAATGGAATATTATGCAGCTGTCAGGAGAGATGAAGTCATGAAATTTTCCTATACATGGATGCCCATGGAATCTATTATGCTGAGTGAAATAAGTCAGAGAGAGATGAAGAATGGTCTCACTCATCTATAGGTTTTAAGAAAAATGAAAGACATCCTTGCAATAATTTTCAGAGATAAAAGAGAGGAGGGCTGGAAGTTACAGCCCATTTCTTGAAACTCACCACAAAGAGTGATGAGTTTAATTATAGAATGAACTACATTTTGAACTCTCCTAATAATGAGAATGTATGAGGGAAATAGAAAGACTGTCTAGAGTACAGGGAGGGGCAGGATGGGGAGGAGGAATATTTGGGACATTGGTGGTGGGAATGTTGCAGTGGTGATGGAGGGTGTCCTCTTGTATGACTGAAACTCAACCACAATCATGCGTGTATCCAAGGTGTTTAAATAAAAATATTAAAAATGTCATATTTGTATTCGAAGATTTTAAAGTTATTTTTAAAAGAAAATTAACTAATAAATTTAATTAAAACACATAAAAAAGAACTTTTCTATGAAATAAAATATATCTAAGAATCAGCATATCTTGCTATTTGTTAAATAGCTGATTTGCAAATTAAATTGCAAAATGGCAACAAAACTAGAAGTTTTTATTACAATCATCTGTCATAGGAACAACACGTAGATCAGAGAATGAAACATATAAATAACGTCATCTCTTGTGACTGAGTTTTGGAATAATAATTTTTCTTTTTCTTTCTGATTTCCAGCTAGAATATTTTATTTTCCTTGGTAAAGTCACAACAACCTCTTTTGATTTTTTTAAACCTAAGTTCCTTTAGAGACCAAGGAAAGGTTCTTTAAAATAGACAGAACATTGCAAAAGTGTACACAAATGACAGAGCTTCTGGAATCTCAAGTTCAGTAACACAGATGGCAAAATTTAAAAAAAAATTGCTTAAATATATACACAGGAAATTTTACCTATGCACATGTAAATGGCATTAATCAATTTTTATTTTTGAAATATTGGTTGTCTACAATCATGCCCATTAAGAAATAAAAACAAATACAATCAAACAGACAAAAAAACACATGAGTCCTCAGATCTTACCTGAATGTCATTGAGCCAACCCTTTCTGCACTCTTCACTTTCCATGTGAGCTCTTTCTCTGTCAATCACAAAAGTGGGTATAAAAGACTCCTCACTGTACTGTCCTTCTATAGAACATATTGATATTTGGTAAAACCCTTTTGGACTTGATTTCAGAAACATTGTCCTGTGTCTAAAGTGTTTCTTAAAGTCTGAAAGGGACCAGCATAAGGACAGAAGTGGATAGAGTCCCCTTTGACTGAGAGTGCTGATAGTCCTCTAAATAAAGTATTTATGTTCAGAAACAATAAATTAGAAAGAAGAGCAAAAACTACAGGCAGATAGCAATCTTTTTAAGTCTAAGGTAACTGGGAGTTTATATCAAAAGGTGTGTATAGTAAAGGGGCTCTTAACAAAAATAAATGGATTGTCCACTCTGGTAGAGTGGGAAAGAGTGAGTACAGAACCACTACCAACAGATTGCTCCTTCTGGTTTGTAATCATTACAATTAAGAGTTCAGAAAACAGGCTCTGCCTGTCTGCCTGTGTATGAATCCTGAAGGTCTCCCCAGCAACCCCAAAAAACTGCATTCTGAAACTGCCTGTAAGGAACTTCTGGCTGTGGGGATAGCTGTCCAATAAGCTGAGCCCCCTGGCCTGCGGAGGCCCTGCCCTGCTGTGCCTTTGTCCACACTGAGACTTCACGGGGAAACCTCTCCTGCTCTGCCTGTCAACTAGTGGCAGCAGAAGAGCACGACCATTTGCTTTGTTTCCCTTTGGGGCCACAAGCTCTTTCTAACCAATAAAGCCCACCACAACACGCAGGAAAAACCGCACTACAAATGTGACAATGGTGAACCTTGCAAGCAAACCCCATGCACAGAAAATGAAGAGGAAATCTCCAATGATCTAATATGTTCCAACCACCAGATTAAACTATCAGTCAAGGAACTTAGAATAGCAATATGGAACATGTTTCAAGAAGTCAAAGAAAGCATAAAACAATCTGAACAGAACACAAAGACAAAAATCAGAATACTCCAAAATGAAATAACAGATCTGAAAAACACAGTAGCTCAAATGAAAACCTCAATTGATGGCCTCACCTGCAGGGTATCATCAGCTGAGGAGAGAATCAGAGTACTGGAAGATATGATGCAGAAAACCTCAACACAACAGAAGAAAGTGGAGAAGAATCTTAAGATAAATGAACAGGCAATGGAAAAAGTACTCAAGGAATGCGAACAGATGAAAATAGAAATTGTTGGTAAACTCAACAGAAACAAAATAAGAATCACTGGAGTCCCAGAGACCCAGGTAGGAGATCTCCAGGAAGAATCAACTGTCAAAGACATCAGCAAAGAGATACTCCCAGAGTTAAAGACTACATGCAATCAAATTCTGCATGCCCAAAGAGTATTAGCTAAAAGATACCCAAAGAAAAGCACCGTAAGATATGTCCTTGTTACGATGACAAATCCCACAGATAGAGATAGAATACTGAATGCAGATCAAAAAGGGAAATTACATTCAAAGGAGCATCCCTAAGACTTACCGCAGACATGTCACAAGAAACTCTCAAGGCCAGAAGACACTGGTGGGATATTGTTACAAGACTGAATGAAATGTATGCCTCACTGAGAATACTGCACCCAGCCAGAATCACATTCAGGTTTGAAAGAAGAATACATACCTTCATGGATCAACGACAGCTTAAAACTTCACAGATGATAACCCAGCCTTAAAGGAAAAACTGACAGGTCTATTCTAAGACAAGAGAGACCAAAAACACAGGAAACTTATCTACAAAGATGACATTAAATCCTATGACAATCATCTCCCTCAATGTCAATGGACTAAATTCAAAAATTAAAAGACACAGAGTGTCAAAATGGGTCAAACAGATGAATCCAATGTTCTGCTGCCTGCAAGAAACACATCTGAATAGTCAGAACAAACATAGACTCAAAATAAAACGCTGAAGGAAAAACATCTTAGCAAGCAACACCCTCAAAAAAGCTGGGGTGGCCATATTAATATCTGATGACACCAACTTTATACTCAGAAAAGTGGTAAGGGACAAAGATGGACACTATGTTCTAATCAAGGGATATGTGCAACAGGCAGAAATCAGACTATTAAATATATATACACCCAATGAGAGACCAGCAAATTATCTAATACAATTACTGGTGAATCTGAAAGAAGAGATCAATAATGACACAGTAATTGTGGGAGACCTCAACATGGCCTTATCAATACTTGATAGGTCAACCAGACTGAAACCCAACAAAAACATAAGCCCTGAAAAGAGCAATGAAAGAAAGAGGACTAGTAGATATATATAGGACACTCCATCCCAAAAAACCTGGATACAGAATCTTCTCCAATGTACATGGGTCATTCTCCAGGATAGACTACATGCTGACACATCAAACAAACCTCCATAAAATCAAGAGGATAGAAACCATGCATGCTACGTTTCCTGACCACAAGACTCTAAAATTAGATGTGAAATACAAAGCCATAGAGAAGAAAAACTTCAACAATTGGAAATTAAATATCTTGCTACTGAACAACGAGTGGGTCTGAGATGAAATCAAAAAGGAAATTAAAACTTTCCTGGAAACAAATGATAATGAAGACACAAATTGCCAGAAACTATGGGACACAGCAGAAACTGTCCTAAGAGGTAAATTTATAGCTACAAGCACACATCAGGAAGAAGAAGGGGCATACCTGAAAAACTTAATGACGCAACTCAAACGATAAGAAAATGACCAACAAAAGGAACCAAAAATAGGGAGGTAGAAGGAAATAACAAAGCTGAAAGCAGACTCAATGAAGTGGAAAACTGAAAAACAATCCGAAAAATCAATGAAAGCAGAAGTTGTTTCTTTGAAAAAATAAACAAGATTGATAGGCCATTGGCAAAACTCACAAAGAAAGAGAGAAAGAAAAATCTGATAACGCGCATTAAAAATGAAAAGTGGCAGAAATGAGAGATATTGCAGAGATCCAAAGGGTAATCAGAGATTACTTTGAGAAACTTTATGCTACTAACATGAGAACCTAGAAGAAATGGAAAAATTCTTGGACACTTAGAACCTTCCACATTTAAGTAAGGAGGATGTAGAATATCTAAACACCCCCCATCACCGCTGAGGAAATTGAAAGTGTAATCAAACATCTGCCCCAAAAGAAAAGCCCAGGTCCAGATGGATTTCCTAATGAATATTTTCAGATCTTTCAAAAGGACCTACTACCATTTCTATCCAGGCTCTTCCATGAAATAGAAAAAAACCGGAACACTCCCAAACAGCTTTTATGAAGCCAACATCACCTTGATACCAAAAACGGACAGAGATGCTGCCAAGAGAGAAAATTACAGACAAATATCCATAATGAACGCTGATGCAAAGATCTTCAACAAAATCCTGGCAAATAGGACCCAATGCATCATCAAGAAGATCATACACTACGACCAAGTAGGCTTCATCCCAGGAATCAAGGATGGCTTAACATCCGTAAATCTATCAACATCATACACAACATCAACAATAGGAAAAATAAAAATCACATGATCATATCAATAGACGCAGAGAGAGAATTTGATATGGTCCAACACCCATTCTTGATCAAAACTCTCAGCAAGATTGGAATGGAATGAACCTTTCTCAATCTAGTTGAACCCATCTACCACACACCAATGGCAAATATTATCCTCAATGGAGAAAAACTAAAAGCCTTTCCTCTAAATTATGGTACAAGACAAGGCTGTACTCTCTCACCACTCCTCTTCAACATAGTACTGGAAGTTCTTGTTATAGCGATCAGGCAAGGAAAAATATCAAGGGAATTCGGATAGGAATGGAAGAAGTCAAGTTCTCATTGTTTGCAGACTACATGATACTCTATTTAGAAAGCCCTAAAGACTGTACGAAAAAGCTTCTAGCAAAAATAGACTCCTATAGCAAGGTGGCAGGCTACAAAATTAACACACAGAAATCAATGACCTTTTTATACACCAACAATAATAAGGAAGAGACAGAAGTCAAGAATTCAATCCCATTCATAATAGTACCACACAAACTCAAATATCTTGGAGTCAATTTGACCAAAGACGTGAAGGAACTATACAAAGAAAACTATAAATCCCTGTTACAAGAAATAAGAGAGGACACACGGAAATGGAAACACATACCCTGCTCATGAATTGGCAGGATTAATATCATTAAAATGGCAATACTCCCCAAAGCATTATACAGATTTGATGCAATCCCCTTACAAACCCATGACATTCTTCAAAGAAGTAGATCAAACACTTATGAAGTTCATCTGGAACAATAAACACCCTGGAATAGCTAAAGCACTCCTAGGGGAAAGGAAAATGGGAGGCATTACTTTTCCCAACTGTAAATTGTACTGCAAAGCAATAGTTATCAAAACAGCATAGTATTGGAATAAAGACAGACCCTCAGATCAGTGGATTAGGCTTGAGTTCTCAGACATTGTCCCCCAGACATACAAGTACCTAATTTTTGATAAAGGAGCAAGAAATCCTAAGTGGCGCAGGGAAAACCTCTTCAACAAGTGGTTTCTGGCAGAACTGGTTAGCCACTTGCAAAAAAGGGAACATAGACCCCCAGTTAACATCATGTACGAAAGTAAAATCCAAATGGATTAAAGACCTTGATATCAGACCTAATACCATAAGGTATATAGAGCAACACGTTGGTAAAACACTCCATGACATTGAGACTAAAGGCATCTTCAAGGAGGAAACTGCACTTTCCAAACAAGTGGAAGCAGAGATCAACAGATGGGAATATATTAAACTTAGAAGCTTCTGCACCTCAAAAGAAATAGTGCCCAGGTTACAAGAGTCATCCACTGAGTGGGAGAAACTATTCACCCATTCCTATGTACACTGTACATACCATATTTTGAAGTGAATAAAGAAAATGGGAACAAATATAATATGTGACCTGTGGACTGAGTTTAAGGACCACTGTGGCATCATAGTAAATTATTCTTCAGTATAATACACTATTATTCTATACAAGATTACACTATAATATTCTATTGTACTACATTATACTACTACTATACTATACATTGATAAATTGTATGGTACTAATTTGTATTGTATTATACTGTACTGAATCATAACATATTATACTATACTGTGCTGTAAACTACCATATTATATGATACCATACTATACTGTACTATTCTGTAATATACATTACAATACTGACTATACAATACTATACCTACTATACTATAAAATATTGTACAATACTATACTGTAATACACAACACTATAATGTACTATTTTAAGAATACTAAATTTACTATATGGTATAATATGTCTATATTACGTATTTTATTTACTGACTATACTGTATTGTTCTTTATTTTACTGTTTTGCTGTACTGTTCTGTGATTTGCTGTCCTGTGCTCTTAAAACAGTGCCCTCGGAGAGGGCTCGGAAGGGCAACCCAAAAAACCTGCATTCCGAATCTGCTCAGGCCAAAAACCAAGAAAAACCCAGTGAGTAAGGAGTGCTGTGGGGGTTGCCAGGCAGAGAGCTGATTCCTTTGTCTGTGGAGGTTCATCCCCGCTGTGCCCTTGATTACTGTGATAACTTGAAGGGACCTTTTGGCTTTGCTGTTGGCTTTGCTGTCCCTAGAAAATTGTCCCTAGAGTATGCGGAAGAGAATAGCCACTCCACTTTGCTTTGCAGCCCTGCACTCTTTCTAACCAATGAACGCCACCACTACATGCAGAAAAAAATCACACTGCAAGTGTGACAATGGGGAAACCTCATAGACAAACACCATGCACAGAGAATGAAGATGATAGCTCTGATGACCCAAAAAATTCCAACCATCTGAATAACCTCTCAGATAAGGAGTTTAGAATAGAAATATGGAGGATGTTCATAGAACTCAAAGAAAACATAGATGGATCTGAACAGATCACAAAGACAGAAATCAGAAAACTCCAAACTGAAATAACAGATCTGAAAAACACGGTAGCTCAACTGAAAAACTCAGTGGATGGCCGCTCCAGCAGGGTAACAGCACCTGAGAACAAAATCATCATGCTGGAAGATGAGATGCAGAACAACTCAATACAGAAGAAGAAATTGGAAAAGAACCTTAAGACAAATGATTAGACGATAGGAAAAGTACTCAAGGAATGTGAACAGATGAAAATAGAAGTCTTTGATAAACTCAACAGAAATAGCATAAGAATCATTGGTGTACCTAGGCCGAGTTAGGAGATCCCCAGGAAGAAACAAATGTCAAAGACATCATCACAGAGATACTCCCAGAGCTAAAGACTGCATGCAATCAAATCCTATATGCCCAAAGAGTTTATGCCAAAAAAGACCCAAAGAAAAACACCCCGAGACACATCCTATTTACAATGACAATTCCACATATAAAGATAGAATACTGAAAGCAGCAAATTCAAAAAGGGAAATTACAAATTAAATTCAAAAGAGCATCCTTAAGACTTATAACAGACATGTCAAAAGAAACCCTTAAGGCCAGAAGACAGTGGTGGGATATTGCGAATGAAATGGATGACTCGCCGATAATACTGCACCCAGCCTGACTCAAGTTCAGGTTTGAAGGAAGGATACATAGCTTCATGGAAAATCAACTGCTAAGAAACTTCACAAATGCAAAACCAGCCTTGAAGGAAAAAGTGAAAGATCTTCTTTAAGGCAAGATGGATCAAGAAACACAACAAACTTATCCACAAAGATGACTGGAGTGGCAATGTGGGTCAAAAAGATGAACCCAATCTTCTGCTGCCTACAATAAACACACCTGAATAGTCAGAATGAACATAGGCTCAAAATCAAAGGCTGGAGAAAAATCATTCAAGCAAACACAACCTTAATAAAGTAAGTGGCCATATTAATATCTGATGACACCAACTTTAGACTCAGAAAAGTTGTAAGGGACAAACATGGACATTTTGTACTAATTAAGGGATATCTGCAATGGGAAGAAATTAGACTAATAAACATATACACACCGAATGAGAGATCAGCAAACAATCTAATACAAATATTGACAAATCTGTCTAGTCCAACCTCTATGGAAAGTGATATGGAGATTCCTCCAAAATCTGCAAATTGAACTCCCATTCGATCCAGCTATTGCACTCCTTGGGATATACCCTAAGAACACAACAATACAATACAAAAACCCTTTACTCACACCTATATTTACTGCAGCACTATTCACAATAGCCAGGTTCTGGAAACAACCAAGATGTCCTTCAACAGACAAATGACTAAAGAAACTGTGGTACATATACACAATGGAATATTATGCAGCTGTCTGGAGAGATGAAGTCATGAAGTTTTCCTATACATGGATGTACGTGGAATCTACCATGATGAGTGAAATAAGTCAGAGCGAGAGAGAGACACAGAATAGTCTCACACATCTATGGGTTACAGAATAGTCTCACACATCTATGGGTTTTAAAGAAAATAAAAGCCAGTTTTGCAACAATCATCAGAGACAATGATAGGAGAGCTGGAACTTCCAGCTCACTTCATGAAGCTCACCACGAAGAGTGGTGAGTGCAGTTATAGAAATAACTACACAGAGAACTACCCTAAGCATGAGAATGAATGAGGGAACTGGAAAGCCTGTCTGGAGTACAGGTGGGGGTGGGGTGGGAGTGAGGGAGATTTGGGACATTGGTGGTGGGAATGTTGCACTAGTGAAGGAGGTGTCCTTTTTATGACCGAAACCTAATCACAATCATATATGTAATCAAAATGTTTAAATAACGAAAAATAAATAAATAAAAAATACTCACACACACAAAAAAAGATATATAGTGACAAAATATTTTTGATAATCTATTTGTTTCAACTTTAAAATCTAAGACAGGTTTTTGAGCAATCTCATTTTCACAGTTTAGAAAACATACTTTTTGTCCCCTGTTCTCACACTATCATCTCTCTAGATAAATTTATTCTCTTTTTGAGTGTCTTTATATCTGACAAAATCCTCCAAATGGGTACTAAAGTTTACCTAGGAAGAATCTTATTCTCTCTCTACATAACTATAATATAGAGAGCTCTTCTGTTAAAGTGACTGGTCTGCCAGTAGAATTTCCTGGTCTACTTTCTGATTTTCATGTGGACCATGTTTCCCAGAACAGTAAATTTACCTTCAAGTGATTCATCACTTCTTGGGAAACATGGCTTTGAGAGGGTATATTCCAGGGTTCTCCAGAGCAGAATAGAAACATTCAGAGCTAGAGTAGTGATAACAGGGTGCTTAAGTGCACTAGGCCTCTTAAACAGTCATTATGAAGTCAGCATGAAAGAACAATGGAGGGCAGGGCTAGAAATATCACTTGTGTCCCTGAGCTCCCTTGATTAATGCTGAGTCCAAAGAACTGTCCTTTTCTACTGTCACAGCATCAGAACTGATGGCTATAAAGTGAAAAAGAAAACAAAGCAAGGTAGAAATTCTGGTGTGGTATAGGTATGTATTTGGTTGAAGACATGGATCTCTTTTGGAACACTGCTTGATCTGACAAGCAGAGAAGCTTGGTAGGATGCTAATTATTTCAAAGCACATAAAAATAACAGACACTGTTTAATGCAAAATTTTCCTTAAATGTACTTCAATATATAAACAATGCTAAACAGCCATGTTGTGTTTGTTTTCATTTGCTGCAAATACAAGTTCTTCTCTTATTTATAAATTAATTCTAGAATGACTTACCAGTAGTAAAGGGCATTGTTCCAAGATTGTTTCTGCCTATAGCCCTATCATACTTGATGCCCCAAACTCTGTGAGCTAGATTTGTATTTGAGATTTTATGTTACAAAAAGACATAGAAAATCATTCTCTATACTATATATATACTATAGTGTACTGTACTACTGCAATGCATTGTACTATATATACTATACTGTATACACTGTAATATATATACCTCCATAAAATCAAGAGGATAGAAATTTTGCATGCTTCCTTTGCTGACCAAATGGTTCTGAAATTAGAAGTGAACTACAAAGGGACAGTGAAGAAATACTTCAACTATTGGAAATTAAACAGCCTACTACTGAACAACCAGTGGGTACAAGATAAAATCAAATAGGAAATCAAAACTTTCCTGGAAACAAATGATAATGAAGACACAAATTACCAAAATCTATGGAACACAGCAAAAGCGGTCCTGAGAGGAAAATTTATGTGTGCAAGCACACATCAGGAAGGAAGAAAGGGCATACCCGAATGGCTTAATAACACAACTCATAAAATTAGAAAATGACTAACAAAAGGAATGATAAATAGGGAGCCAGAAGGAAATAACAAAGTTGAGAGCAGAAATCAATGAAATGGAAACCCTCCCCCCAAAAATCCGAAAATCAACGAAAGCAGAAGTTGGTTTTTTTTTTGAAAAAAATAAACAAGATTGACAGACCATTGGCAAAACTCACAAAGAAAAAGAGAGAGAAACCTGATAACCTGTATTAAAAATGAAAAGGGGGAGATTAAGACAGATATTGCAGAGATCCAAAGGGTAATCAGAAACTACTTTGAGAAACTCTATGCTACTAAACATGAGAACCTGGAAGAAATGTATAAATTCTTGGACACATATAACCTTCCACGGTTAAGTAAGGAGTATGTAGCATATATAAACACCCACAGCACTATTGAGGAAATTGAATCTGTAATCAAATGTCTGCCAAAAAAGAAAAGCCCAGGCCCAGATGGATTCACTAATGAATTCTTTCAAATCTTTCAAGAGTAACTGCTACCTACACTAGCCATGCTCTTCCACGAAATTGAAAAAATGGGAACACTCCCAAACAGTTTTTATGAAGCCCATATTACCTTGATACCAAAACCAGACAGAGATGCTGCCAAAAAAGAAAATTACAGACCAATATCCCTGATGAATGCAGATGCAAATATCTTCAACAAAATCCTAGCAAATAGGATTCAATGCCTCATCAAAAAGATCATTCACTATGATCAAGTAGGTTTCATCCCAGGAATGCAAGGATGGTCTAACATCCATAAATCTAACACTATAATACAAAACATCAACAAAAAAAAGAAAAATCACATGATCATATCAATAGACTCAGAGAAAGCATTTGATAAGGTCCAAGACCCATTCTTGATCTAAACTCTCAGCAAGATGGGAATTAAATGAACCTTTCTCAATATAGTTAAGGCCACCGTCTACAAGCCAATGGAAAATATTATCTTCGGCAGAGAAAAACTAAAACCCTTTCCTCTAAATTCTGCTACAAGACAAGTTGCCCGCTTTCACCACTCTTCAACAGAGTACTGGAAGTACTTGCTATAGCGATTAGGAAAGAAAAAAATATAAAGGGAATCCAGATAAGAAAGGAAGAAGTCAAGCTCTCACTGTTGGCAGATAACATGATACTCTACTTAGAAAACCCCAAACACTCTACCAAAAGACATCCAGAAACAATAGATTCATATAGAAAGGTGGAAAGTTACAAAATTAACACACAGAAATCAATTGACTTTTTCTACATACATAATGATAGGGAAGAGATGGACATTAAGAAAACGACCCCATTCACACTAGTGTCACACAAATTCTAATATCTTTGAGTCAACTTGACCAAAAATGTGAAGGACCTATACAAAAAGAACTATAAAGCCCTACAACAAGAAATAAGCAAAACATGCGGAAATGGAAACACACACCCTGCTCATGGATTGGCAGGATTAATATAATTAAAATTGCAATTCTCTCCAAAGCATTGTACATATTTTATGCGATCTCTCTAAAACTATCCATGACATTATTCAAAGAAGTGAATCAAGTACATTTCAAATTCATTTGGAACAATAAATACCCTCGAATATCCAAAGAATTCCTAGGGAAAAGGAATATGGGAGGCATTACCGCCCCAAACTTTAAACTATATTACAAAGCAATAGTTATCAAAACAGCATGGTATTGAAATAAAGACAGACCCTCAGATCAGTGGAGTACTTGAGTACTCAGAGAATGTTCCTCAGACATACAATCATCTAATTTTTGACAAAGGAGCAAGAAAAAACCTAAGTGGAGCAGGAAAAGCCTCTTCAATAAGTGATGTTCGCAGAAATGGTTAGCCACTTGCAAACAAGCAAACATAGACCCCCCAGTTAAGATCATGTACAAAAGTAAAATCTAAATCGATAAAAGACATCTATATCATATCTGATACCATAAGGTATATAGAACAACACATAGGTAAAACACTCCATGACATTGAGACTAAAGGCATCTTCACGGGGGTAATTGCACTTTCCAAACAAGTGGGAGCAGAGATAAACAGATGAGAATACATTAAGGCGAGAAGCTTCTGCACCTCAAAGGAAATAGTGCCCAGGATACTAGGGCCATCCACCATGTGGGAGAAACTATTCACCCAAAACCCACCAGATAAGGGGCTAATATCCTAAATATACAGAGCACTGACAGAACTTTACAAGGAAAAAATCTGATCCCATCAAAAAAATGGGGAGAAGAAATGGACATTTTGATAAAAATAGAAATACAAATGGCCAAAGGCATATGAAAAAAATGCTCCTCATCACTAATCATCAGGGAGATGCAAATCAAAACAATTATGAGATACCATCTTACACCACAGAGATTGGCATACATCACAAAGAATGAGAACAAGCAGTGCTGGCAGGGATGTTGAGAGAAAGGAATTCTTTTTTTTTTACTGCTGGTGGGAATGCTGTCTAGTCCAATCATAATGGAAAACAATATGGAGATTCCTCACCAAGCTAGAATTTGAGTTCCCATACGATCCAGCTATACCACTCCTAGGGATATACTCTAGGAACAGAAGAATACAATACAAAAATCCCTTTCTCACACCTGTATTTATTGCAGTACTCTTTACAATAGCCAGACTCTGAAAACAACCAAGATGCCCTTCAATAGTTGAATGGCTAAAGAAACTGTGGAACATATACACAATGGAATATTATGGAGAGATGAAGTCATGAAATTTTCCTATACATGGATGTCTATGGTATCTATCATGCTGAGTGAAATAAGTCAGAGGGAGTGAGAGAGATTCAGAATAGTCTCAATTTTCTATGGGTTTTACGAAAAATGAAAGACATTTTTGCAATAATCCTCATAGACAAAGAGAGGAGGATTGTAACTTCCAACTCACTTCATGAAGCTCACCACAAAGAATGATGAGTGCAGTTAGAGAAATAACTACACTGAGAACTATCATAACAATGCTAATGAATGAGGGAACTGGAAAGCCTGTCTAGAGTACAGGTAGGGGTGTGGTGGGGTAGAGGGAGATTTGGGACATTGGTAGTGGGAATGTTGCACTGGTGAAAGGGGGTGTCCTTTACATGACTAAATCTTAATCACAATCATGCTGTAATCAAGGTGTTTAAATAAAGATATTATTAAATAAAAACAGTTGTCTATTGTTAGCTTTCTTGACAATAGGTATATTATTTAATTATTTTATGTTTAAAAATAATAATTATAGTCTCATATATTTCAACAGTAAAATTTTCTGTAGTTGATGGTTAAGATCCAACAAATAGGTGTAATTTGCCACTATTATACAAATACTATACTATGTTACAATGTACTGTTTTATGTTGTTCTGTGCTTTTGTGCTGTGCTTTGCCATTCCATTCCATGCTCTGATAAAATGTAGTTTATATCACTATACTATACCACACCATACAATAATCACAGTACCCCATATTAAACTAACCAAAGCACACCACACAACAGCACACCAGAAAACACCCAATCTCAATACATCATACCAGACCACACTAGGCCCACCATAGTTAACCATACTACACCACACCACTACTTCAAACACCACACTATACAGCTATATATTATTATATTATACATTAATAAATAGTATGTAATAATTTACAGAAAAGTATAATGTAGTAATGTTTAGTATAGTTCACTATATACCTCTCTCTTAGCCTTCACCATGCTCTATGCAAATAAAAAGATATCCAGCTACCTACAGAGGTGGAATGTCATCACCCACATTGGAGTGGAAAGTTTCCTGGTGCTATAAAAAACCTTGGGGTGTGTAAATGAGTGAGCATAGAGCCTGTAGTTGTTCCCATATCAGTATGCTTCAAGGGCAGAGAAACCCTGTATCTCTAAGGCCAAGGAAATTACTGTTATAATTTCCTCAATACTTACTGTGCCTAAAAAAGAGAAGAAACTTTATTTTGAAAAGTTGCTAGTCTGTTTTTTCCTCTCCCCTTTTTCCATAGCTGATGTTTTTGGTTTTTGGTTTATTCTTTGTTTATTCTTTTTGAAATTTTGTTATTCCTTCATAGTTTTTGTTTTTGTTCTGTTTTCCTACCTTTTTCTTTTTTCCCTTCCTTCTTTTAAATGGATCTTTATAATACCTAGACAAACTCCTACTTTTTATCTTTATTGTTTGCCTTCCCTGCCCCCCATGATACCAAGACCAGACAGTCAAATATTCATTTGGTGGAAATAAAAGCTCATCAGACATGAATATCAAATCCAAAGTCAATGACAACAGAATTGATGCGTGATTTACAACAAGCTGTACAAGGGGGGAACAGTTGCATTAGAATTACAGGGGTAAAGAAAGGAGATGTGGAGCAGAAGTGGGGGAGTACAAAACTGGTGGTGGGACTGCCCCTCATTCATTGTCACTATGTGCCTCAAATATCGCTGTGAAAGAATTTTAATTCACTCCAACCACAATAAAAAAGAAAACTTACCGTTTTAATGCTGCAAAATGACATACACTTGATACAAGTTTTCAGTTGTACAGCATATGTATACATGTTTAATTAATAATAGAAAATTTTAGTGCGTTTCTTATCACAGTCCATTTAAGAATGATTTGCAAGCGAATGTTTAAAAGCATCCATATTACTTTCTAACTAGAATTCATTCATATGTAAGACTGGTAATCTTACCATCAAGATTAAGATATTTTTCTCATTTGAAATCTTGGTTAGTTGAAATACAAATCCGCTTTTCTTGAGTTATAACCAATTATTTCATTCTAGATAAAGCTGCTTAGTAAATAAACATGTCCAATTTTAAATACCATGGCAACTAACAATGAGACTTTGTCATTCATGTAACTTCCTTTGAACTACTCTATAAAGTAAAATATTTTATCTGTATTCCTTATCTATACTCTATATAATCAATTCCATAATTTACATGCTTCTAAAATCAACCTTTAATAATAAATTTTTATGATTTCAGAATATTTACTGAATATTTACCTCTATTATAGAACTCTAGAAGTTCATAAGGTTAAGAAAATGTATTTGTTCTATTGAAGATATTTTAATAGAAACCAAATTTATTTTCAGAGTCATTGTTAATACACTCAATGTAAATATACTTTATTATAAAATTAATCTTTAACCAATAGAATTTACTGCCTCTAAGAAAAGAAACATCAATGAAAATAATTAAATATTCTAAGAAAATATATTCAATATCCAGTACCTATATTATGTACTTAAGTCTGGGAAGACTGCATTTAGAATTCATGTATGTAAACTATAAAAACAATTAGAATATACAAGCCTTTAGTGTTTACTTTAAAAAGATAAAATATTTCATAATATTTATCAATTTGGTATATAACAGTCTGATACCTTTCAGTGTCTTTATCTTTGGCTATATACCAAATTGGTTCATTTTACCTCACTGAACATTCATATTTTCTAACTTTAATCCTAAAGTGACCTTTAGAAAAAATTTGACTGATTGTGCTTATCTTGTATTCATTTTATATAGTTATTGTATCACTTTATAAATAAATCTTTTTTCCATAAATTGAATGAAAACCTGGAAGCTAATATTCCTATATTAAGTTTAGGGAACCTTTTTTCTTCTGAGTTATCATGATTAAGATATTATTGTTGGGTGTTGGAGAGTTAGCATGGAGGTAAAACATTTGCCTTGAATGCAGAAGGATGGTGGTTCAAAGCCCGGCATCCCATTTTGTCCCCTGAGCCTGTGAGGAGCGATTTCTGAGCCTAGAACCAGGAGTAACCTGAGCGCTGCCAGTTGTGACCCCCCCCCAAAAAAAAAGATATTATTGTTGAATACTTCCTAATATTCTTCTATATTCTTCCCTATGACAGACTTTAGTTTTATTTTGATGTTTCTATCCTTCCTAGGTATGTTATTTTATTTAATAAAATCTGTAATTTGCAGATGTATTAATTTTTAAAAACACAGTAACACTATAAACTATAACCTAGAACCAGGGTCAAGTCTAGCCACAAATTTTGCAAAGTTTTCTTCCCTATTCAATCACACCCTGTTCTGCTATCTGTATAGGCACCTTTTAATGTTCATTTTATATAGTTTAGGTCTCATGATTTCAGTGTTTTAAATTCTGTGGTTTGAGTAAGCTCTGTCACTCCTTAACTCCACAGATAAACCTGAATCCTCTAGACCTCTGATCCTTACTCCTGTTGCTGCTCCTCTGTCATTTCTCTCTTTGCCCTTCTATTTATTTCCTTTTCCTTTCAAACTCTAATCCCCAAAGTAATCTAGACACACCTTCTTTAATTCATTTCATTCCCTCATATAGCTATTTTAAATAGCACATATCAGTGATATTCTGTGTGTGAGTTTTTTATGGATTGCCTACTTTAACATTTCTTTGGGTTCTATGTTACAGGAAAATCTCACACTTCCATCATTTTTTACTACTATCTATTATTCCTTGTGTATATTTAGAACATTTAAATATCCATTCACCTTTTGTTGACCATCTAATTGATTTCAAATATTAGCCATTTTACTGAATTCTGCAATGAATCAAGTGACCAAAACATATTTTTCTTCTAATGTAGGGGTCTCAAACATGCAGTTCT
>PVKC010020064.1:0-18788 GCA_004027635.1 Crocidura indochinensis
AGGAAGGAAGGAAGGAAGGAAGGAAGGAAGGAAGGAAGGAAGGAAGGAAGGAAGAAAGAAAGGAGGGAGGGAGAAGGGGAGAAAGGAGGGAAAGAAGGAAGAGAAGAAGGGAGGGAGGAGAGAAGGAGAGAGGGAGGAAGGGAAGGAGGGATAGAGAGAGGGAGGAAGAGAGAAAAGGAGGGAAGGAGGAGGGGAGAGTAGGAGGGAAGGAGGAAGGGAGAGAAGAAAGGAGGGAGGGAGGGTGAAATAGGGAGGGAAGAAGGGGAGAGGGAGGGAGAAAGGCATTCCATGAAAGAAGAGGGGCAGATGAAATTATTTCTGGCTAGCCTGATTGATATAAAGTTGATGCAGAAATAGTGGGGGGAGCTGAAAGATAGATCTGGAAAGACTGTACAGCAAAAAGGACAGTTTTCTTGCATACAACAGATTAAGGTTTGATTTTCAGCACCACATATGGTCCCTCTGAGCATTGGCAAGAGAGATCCCTGAACACAGAAGTAGAAGCAAGACCTGAGCACGGCCAGGTGTATAGTTCAACCCTCCCTTCCCTGTCCCCTACCCTACTACCTCCATGAAGTGTAAAGAGACTAAATCTCGAGGACTTTAGTGAAGTCAAATACATCTTTGCCTGAAGCCTGACCTACGTATATGTGAAGTTCTCAGTTTTCTGAATCAATAAACTTTTATCCTTTAACCAAATCATATTACATGCAGCAAAGACTCCTTGCAACATAATTTTATTAAACCTTTATAGATTCATTCAAGTCACACTTTGAAAAGGTGAATCTTTTCAAAGAAAAATAATTTTATTAATGAGTTTTCTGCAAATGAATATTACCATAAGGTCAGATAATTTATCTTCCAAAGGGAAAACCGCTTTGATATACATCTGAAATTTGTCAAAATGCATTAAAAATGTGGATTATCAAACCAAGAATATTTTATATTAATTAAGCTAATTTGAAGTTGTAATGAAAATGAACCTAGCACAAGCTCAGAGACCATACATTAAACAGGAACAGCTTTATTAAAAACATGTAAGATTTCCACAATTGCTATTTTGCTTTACCATATGACAAGTCCTGCCTTGTTGGTATTTGAAGAGGAATGATATCAGGGACAAATGCTATCCTCTCTATTCTAAAAGTAAACTATTTCATCCACTCTAATAATTTTCTTTCAGCTTTATTTTTTTAAAAGCACCATCCTCATTCTTTGTATTCTCTACAAAGTTAGCACAGAATATGTAGCAAATGAGGAAAAAAAGTGTTTAGAAGAGCTCGTTTTCATGCACTACAGATTCTAACCTTGTCTCTAAGAGCCAAGGTTGATGCGTCCCAAGCCAAATTAAATCTAAGATGTATGCAGGAATGAAAGGGGTAGTATTCCATGAAAATTTTCACTTTTCAGTTAAAGGAGCTAAGGTTTATTAAATATGCAAAAATTACAATGTCAATGTAACTTTGCAAATTAGGGTTTTCTTTTTAAATGTTTAAGCACTGTACTGTAAAGAATGGAACAGCTAAAGACTTTCACAGCTTGTTACCTGTATCTATTTCTCAAAGAACCTGCACTAATAAATAAGCCATACATTTCCCAAAGATAAGGGGTTTTGTTCATATTTCAGTAAGCAGTTCATTGAATATATTTGAACAAATTGTCTTTGTTCAGTGACCCTGACTAATTCTTCTGCTAGCTGGATCAGTGTTACAAAACTTGATACCCTATGATTCACAGGCATTATATTTTTGAGCTAATATATCCTCTCTATGCAATTGATCACTGAACACAAATATGTTTTTTAAGAGTAAGATACATAGTAATATTTATTAAAATGAATTCAAATGCCTAAGGAAATTGATGTTTTGATATAGTAGGAATAATAAACTTTTTTTGGAATAATTAACTTTTTCATTTTCTTTTGAATATTATTATTGAGGTAAAGTAGATTCTTTTTTCTTTTTATATTTATTGTTTTGGTGCCACATCCAGTAGTGCTCAGGAATTACTCATGGCTTTACACTTAGGAATCATTCCTGGCTGTGATTGGCAATGCTGGGGATCAAAGCCTGATTGGCCCCATGCAATAATGTTAATATTTATGTTTTGTGGGTACAATTATACTGCATATCTGTCACAACCATTACATTACAAAAATGTAACTTACATTTTAAATAAAGGCAATAAATATTCAGTGGGAAAAAGTATAAAATGCAAAAGAACCATGAATAATAAATGTCACCTTAATCCCTTCATTCAAAAATAATAAAATTGTAAGAATGGAAATTTTCCCGAAATGTTTAAATCTGGGAAGTAGGAAATTCTAGGTTTTCTCACATAAAAATAAATCAAGTTAACTTTTCTAAATTGAGATCACATTCTCAATATTATTTTATCTTCTTTCATATACTGCATGTATCATGTACATTTCCTTGCATTACTAATTATAAGATGGACATTGATAGCTGTATAATAATGTGTTGACTCCTTTATATAAAATATTTTGAGGACTGAATACCTAAAAAGCACAATGCTAAAATGTCATTACACATCCTGAATGGAGAAACTTTATTTCTTAAGAAGAAACAGGCACTAAAAATCAACTACACTAGAATCAGAGGCAGAACAGTATCTAAGACACTTTCTTTTATATAGATGACCCTGATTTTATCTTCAATACTTAATAAGGTCCTTCAAACACCACTATTTTTTATCCCTGAGCACAATCCTAGGAGTTTTACTTGAGCACAGAGGTGTGGCCCAAAAATTGAAAGAAACTAAATTGAATTAGACATATGACAAATTTTTAGCAATTTTTAAGATAGACATGAATTCTCATGAGAAAAAATATTTGACATCAACCCAAAATAGGAAAAATTTAGTAAACTTTTCCCTGGGGAAGCAGTTTAGGAGACTTGAGAGTTAAGTCAAAAATGTTAACCTCCTGAAAAAAGCAGAACATAAGCAAACTGGGGTCGGGCGGTGGCGCTGGAGGTAAGGTGCCTGCCTTGCCTGTGCTAGTCTAGGACGCAGTTGGATCCCCCAATTTCCCATATGGTCCCCCAAGCCAGGAGCAACTTCTGAGTGCATAGCCAGTAGTAATCCCTGAGCGTCACCGGGTGTGGCCCAAAAACCAAAAAAAAAAAAAAAGAAAGAAAGAAAGAAAGAAAGAAAATAAGCAAACTAAAAAACAGCTCTTTGATGTCACTGTGTTGAGAAAGAACTCAAAATGTTTGAGAAGTGGAAAGATGAATGGAAAAGATGGAAAAGATGGGGAGAGAAGATGAGTGAAGTGAGAGTGCACAATATAGTACAACATGATATTAGGCTTGATGGGCAGTCAAGAACAAGCTTCCAAGATTTATATTCCAAAATTATATTGAGGATCATGCAATTTATCCTAATGACAATGAGAAACCAAAAGCAAAAGTGATATATCCACAAAAGAGTAATTACAATATTTTAGTCACAGGGTAGTTAAGTCAAGACAGGCCAAGTGAAAAAAAGATAAAAGACATGTTTAGGATAAATTTGGAAGTAAACTCAACAGAATTTGGTGATGAACTCAATGTGGGAAGAGGCTAACATATAATATTACTCACAGCATGAGAAACTGAGCAATTAAGGTCTCATGTGCTAAACTGATAGAAACTGGTAGAGTATCAAGTCTGAAGGGGAAAATAAAGAATTCAGAATGGAAGACAACTTTGGGCTACCCACGATACTCTAAAGCAAAGATGTTTAACTAACATTGGATTTCAGAGAAGTTGTGTTTGATTTTGAAGTCATTATCAAATAGATGAAATGAACCATATTCAAAATCAAGAAAACATTTTAAGGAAAGAGCATAGAGTAAGAAAAGAGGTCAAATGATGATACAAATATCTAAAAAAGATCAAATGTAAGGTAAAATTAATCTTCTATCAGTGGGAAAGACTAGTAATGCAATGTTACTGATATTTAAAAAATATTTCAATAATATTAATTATCCAGCATGTTTAAATGAACCAATTAGATGACTGATAATGATCCCCTGGATAAATTATAAATTATACAATCCATATTATTTCAGTGATTCAGTTTAAGGGAAAATTTAAATTAAGTAAAGTTTAAGTGAATGATGAAAAAGGAAATCATTGTGAATAATAAATGAAATTTTAACTTATAGAAAAGCATTTAGCATAAAAGTTTATTTTGTTTTGATTTGGTTTTTGTTTCATAGGGGGTATTCTTTGCAGTGCTTAGGTGAGTAGATGGTCATGAAGTGTACTAAAACTTGGGGTCTCACAGCACATGCTAAGTACATATCACAAGTCATATCCATAGCCCAAACAAAATATATATACATGTATTTATACATAATTATTTATTTGGGGAGGCATGATCATTGGCACCTTTTTAAGAATGTCAACTATAAAGGACATCAGATAAAAATAATTAACTTCAATAAAATAGTATAAATAGAACTTAGTGATGAACATAATGTGGTAAATGAAGTTTAATACACACTTGACTATTCTGTTTCTAAATACAAGATACTCAAATGAAAATTAAATACTGAAAATAATAGCAGAGTTTGAAGGGAGGCAAAACCTAAAATAAAACTTAAGTCTTAGAAAAGATAAGAAAAGCTGAGATTCAGAACACACAGAAAAGTTTTTATCTTTTATATATGATGATACTCTTTATACCATCTTAAAAAATAAAAAATTGGGGACAGTGCAAAAGTAAAAGATTAGTTTTACTGTGTAACAACTTCTAATTTTCAACTTTTCCCATATAATATGGCATCTGCTAATATCTCAGATTGCTAAGATTAAAAGACAAAAGAATAAATATTTGAGATAACTGGAAAAGATGTCTAGGTATAAAATAACCTTTTCTGAGTTGAAAGGAATGGAATAGGCAGCTTTGAGGAGCCAGATGACATGAAGGTATATTAAAATATGTATGATTTTATCTAAGAATTCTTAATATGGCAATGTAAGAAAGGAGAAGGTTAACAGTTGAGTTTTTCCAGATCTAAAATTTTGCTAAACAGTTCAACAAAAAGAAAGAAGCAGAGCTATTGAAAAATATTTGAGTGCTTTTAAGATCATTGAAGAATGAGGCCTACACTATACAATAAAAAAAGGAGGAAGGATAACTGAGATAGTACAGCAGGAATGCTGTTTGTCTTACATGTTTCTGATTCAGGTTTACCCTTATGATCCCTTGAGCACTGCCATTGTCATTCCTGAGAACAGAGCAGGAGTAAGACCTAAACACTGCTGGTGTGGCTCCAAAAATATATATAATGAGAAGAAAAGGTAGAATCAGTACTGTCATGAGTCTATGTGCCTAGTGTTTTTTTTACTCAAAAATTATTTTTTTATTATTTTAAATATGATTTGTTTCATTTCAAAGTGGAGTCCCTAGAACAAAGTTAATTATTGTTTTGGGAGTCTTTTACATAGAGTCAAATAGACTGAAAAGAAACAATTAAACTAACTCCCAGACTCAGTGAAAATTATGGTGATTACTAGAAGAGTGAAAAAAAGGGAGGAATAAGCAGGGGAATATTTGTGGTGATGGGATGTTGCTGAAAATTTGGTGGTAAGTGGTGACAAATTAATTTCCCACATCCAGCTAACTATGAAGCTAAACCTCTTAAATTTCATAACATTAAAAATTAATAAGTCAAAGAAAATAAAACTCTAAAAGCAAATATAACAAAAGAAAAGAATTTCCACCACATTTACCAGCAGTGAATATCACAATTTTTTATTATAGCCAACAAGATAGAAAAATGAAATAACTCTTAGAAAAGATATAGAGACATAATCAAAAGTATATTTTTCAGTGTACTGGAGTAATTGTACAGGATTTAAGAAGCTTGTTTACTTACATGCTGTCAACCTGGGTTAGATCCCTATATCTCAGATGGTCCCTGAACACTGCCAAAAATTATATCTGAGTTATCTCTGAGTATCACTGGATGCTGTACATAAAACCAAATAAATAAATGAATAGTATATTTTTGAAAGCAATGTTTTTACAATTGTAATTTTCTCTTACTTAAATTGAAAAATGTGTTTTTATTAATGATATTTTAATTCATGTAAATAACAGAGAAGAACATTAAAATATAGCAATATTTCTTAAATTTTATCTTACAACTAAAACCTTTATCTTTTTATTTTTTAAAGGCTGTTTGCTTTTTTGGTTGATTGGGGGTTCACATCAAGCAGTGCTCTGCTTCTAAATCTAAAGATCATTACTGGGGGGGTTCAGGGGCCATATAAAAAATAAATGAAAGTTTGTACCATCAACAACATAATTCATAAATAAATATCAATTTTTGATAATACAATTAATTAAATATAAAATAGTTTATTGACTTTAGATATTGACTTCCTATATACTGTTAAGAGAGGCTTAGCAAGTCTAAGTCCTTTATTAGAGAGGAGTAAAGGAATAAAGATGCTTATACCCTGTAGTAGATTATATTCTAAGAAAGACAAACATATTAAGGAAGGTTTCTTAAGAACATTTGACAAAGCAACACCTACAGAAAGATCCACAAATCTATGTGAATAAAAATCAATGTATTTAGGTACATTTAGAAAATTTAGAGTCATCTTGTTCAAAACTGAATTCTTTTGATCCCAAGTCTCATCCCTGCTGTGAACTGTCTCTAATTTATCCATTCCATTGCATAAACTTAAACCTGAACAGCTCCCTGAAGTGTTTCTATCTACATTCAATTATCTACTGAAATCTCTGTATTTCACTCTCTCTTCTTCCCTTCCTTACCCTCCCTTCACATTCCTCCCTCCCTCCCTCTCTCTCTGTCTCTGTCTCCCTGTCTCTGTCTCTAACTCTTTCTCTTTTTCACCTTTCCACAACTATCTTAATTACACAAAATTGCAGGCCAGGAGGACTGAATTACTAGCACTCTTTCCCAGTATAATCAGTATAATCACTGTGGAAATATTGTGCATTGAGTGCAATTTTATTTCACTAGACAATATTAAATAGGAAAAAACAGTGACTTTTGACCAATTGGTCCTCATTCATATACATTATCAACATTTCAAGAAGACATCCAAACTTTACTAACTGATTTTCTACAAAAATTTTTAAGTTTTATGTGGCTATGTAACTTATGCAGTTCTGTTATTCATTTTTCTTCATTTAACAGCTATTTGCTCAAATATATTTTACTTCTAGCTCTTTTCAACCATTGTTCAAGTTTATATTTATTCATAGGTACTATAGAAAATCTATATTCTGTACATATGTGTTTATAAGCAACTTAATAGTAAATAATTAACACATTTCTACTTAGTCCTTATTCTTTTTTCAACATCTCATCAGTCTATCTTCTGGGTCTATCAGCTGGCCTTTATTTAAGTTTCCATTGTAATTCCCTTTCCTCCATTATATTGACTTAAAAATTAACTAAGCTAAGGAAATAGATTAAAGCTATGAAGAATGATATCTGGCACTAAATTAACACTGCTTTAGTCATTAGTGCCACTGGATATTATCAGACCTGAGCAGTAATCAGGCCCACATCAAGTAGAGTATCCTAGGGAATGACTCCCAGGCTCCTTAGTAACACTGAGGAGGCCCATATAAGAAAAAAGAAGCTATCTACTTACTCCTGTAACTAAATTCAAACTCAACTAACCTGCTTACCTACAAATTAATTGTCTTAGGTTTACCACAAAAATTATATTACCATCATAATACGCCTTTACCTGATATATTATCCAGAATTTGCTGTTTGTTCATACATATATTCTGACATTTCCCTGTTCTGATGAAGCAAATCTATCGAATTTTCAAATGCTCTACAAATATGTAAATTTCTAGATATGTATAGAGGAACTATTTGCATATAGTATTTATATAAATTTAAAATGTTATGCAAATCGTCCCTACTACTATCATAGTGGGTATCAGGAATGATGGCACGTGACTGACTGAGGTTCTGTCGGATCTGAAGACATCTAAGATGAGTGTTTAACTGAAAAATGATGGTCTGTGTAGAGTGGCAAAAAGGTGATCTAGGTACTCTTAATTTCTAATTACCAAAATACCAGCACCCTAGGGAATGCTGGAAGACATTCAGGGCTCTCAGTCCATGAGATTGAGCACCCTGACCCCATGTTTTTCTATCTATGTCTGCCTTTTCAAATTCTTGTAGTACCCCTGATTCAAGTCCTTTCAACTGGGCTGGTCTCCAGCAGAGTTTGATCCATGGCATCCTATATATATTGAAAGATTTTGGAATGTAGACTAAATGACAGAACTAGACTTACTCATTTATAGCACCACGTAGGACTGCTTTGAATTTCTTATAATTTATTATAGAGGAGGAGGCCAGAATGAATGTCTATTATGTGTGCAGAGTTATCTTCCCCCCCCAAAAAAGAGAAAAGGGTATATAATATTTACTCTTTTAAATTTATCAAATTAAGTCACTATTATTCTATAAATTATGAGGATTAATGAAGTGTTTCATAGTAAAATTATTTTCACATATAAGAAAATATTTATTAGGGGGCTGGAGAGATAGATGGAGGTAAGATGCAGAAGGTCGGTAGTTCGAATCCTGGCATCCCATATGGTCCCCTGATCCTGACAGGAGTGATTTCTGAGCATAGAGTCAGGAGTAACGCCTGAGTGCTGCCAGATGTGACCAAAAAAAAAAAGAAAAGAAAAGAAAATATTTATTAGAAATGGAAATTTTCCCATCTTTTCCCTTCATTGACAGTGAAAATTTGAAGTTTTTCACAACCTTTCTGTAAGCTTAAAAATTAATACTATCATTGTTCAAGTCATGCCAGCTCCATAGACTCACTCTTTTCTCAAACTAGATGTAAATAGATCCATTCAAGATTATGGATACACCAGCTCACACAGCAGAAAGCTGGAAATCATGGGAAAAGAGAATGAGCCAATCCCCGCCATACAAAGCCACACTTGTCTCTGTCATCCAGAATAACCATTTCCTCTATAGCTCTGCCTTATCACTGACCTGCAATTTCTTATGGGAACACCAATTTGACCACACTTCATGTATGCCAATTTATGAGCTGGTATCACCAGGACTTTCAAAGGGGATATTCTCCTCCCGTATCTTACTTCTTCCAGGAAACCTGGCAGTTGTAATCAGGACACAAATATAGTCACCATGTTTGAACCAGGAAAGCTTCATAGACTAACTCTTATCTAGAATGAGATGTACACTGAGCTATTTAAGAGTATGAGTACTTCAGCCTACATAGCAGAAAGCTGATCATCTTGAGAGGAGAGGGCATATCAAGCCCCTGCCCTACCAAAGCCATGCTTGCTGGCTCCATCACCCACAATCACTTTTGCCCCAGTGGTCTTGCCTCATCACTGACTCTCTATAGTTCCCTGTTGGAACACTAATCTGACCACACTTCCAGTATGCTGGTTTGGGAGCTTTTATTATCTGAGCTTTTTGGAGTAAGTACAGAACCTTACTCCTGTGTCTTGCTCATCCAGGAGGCCTGCAGCCTAATATATATCCCTAAAAGTCACAATGTCAGTAATCAGTCCTTTGAATTTCTGGAAAACTTCATTTTTTGATGCTGTCATCCCGAAAGGAACACCCTAATTTAACAGAAGGGGCAGCTAGCAACAAGATAAACCTTTGTCAATGTATTAATGACTTCATTGGGAATACAATAAATTCCACAAATGTGCTTATTACTTTGCTTTTACTTTTGCTTTCTTTTTTTTTCTATTGCATTTTAAAATTTCTTTTTTATTTTTTAATAACTTTGCTTTCACTACCTAGAAACAAATATATTATGATCAACCATGTCAACTATGTGATGTATATATTCAAATTAAAATAGAATTAAAAACAAATAGTACTGCTACATCCCAGTTATGACTTTTAGGCCAATTTTTTGAACAAACTTTAAATTTTCTTCTAGTAGTATGTTGTGTAGTCACAACTATTATATAGATATTATTATGAAAATATTGTTTAATTGTTTACTACCTTCCTAAAATTTTATAACCAATTCTTTCACATCATATACATTTCCATGTCATTTAATTCATTTCCATAAAAGCAATAAAGAATAAATTAAGCTATAATAAGTCTGTAACTGGCCACTTTTAATATTATTTCCAGGTGCTTTGTAATACAAATATTTATAGTATATACAATATTTTAGAAAATGTTAAAAGTATCTTAAATAAATATACACTTTTAGATCCTTGGTTCCTATTCAGATATATTTTCAAAAAGGAAATAGAGTATAGTCTAATATAGCAGGATATATTAAGAATAAATGAAATATTTCTGCTGAGTACAAATTCCTGAAGAAAAGTCTTGCTTGAGATAAAAGCTCAGGTCAAAACCAGGACACAGGGGCCAAATCGGTAGTGCAAGCTGTAAAGTGTCTGCCTTGCACGAGTTAGCCTAGGATGGACCAAGGTTAGATCCCTCATCATTCCATTTGGTCCCCCAAGCCAGAAGCTATTTATGAGCGCATAGCCAGGAATAACCCCTGAGCGTCACTGGGTGTGGCCCGAAAGAAAAAAAGAAAGAAAAAAAAAAAACAGGACACAGAAACTGTATGACCTGACATTTTTACCCCCAATGCACCAACAAGATAATATGGTATTATCTATGGCATGCTTCTTTTTGCATAGGCACACTAAAATGTGGAAATTATATGCATAGAAACAAGGTCTGACCTACTAAGGATAAGAACCCATAAAATTTATAATACAGGGGCACCTCCAACCCTGAACATTTGTCATGGAATCTCAACTTAGACCTCAAACGATTGGACAAAATGAGTAAATAGGACTGAAGGACCACATTAATGATGCTATTTTTTACTCCCTTCTCCCCTCTAAACTTTACTCAAGTTGAAGCTGTTCATTTTCTGTTCTCCAACAAAAGGTAGATTCTTTTTTTTTTTTTTTTTTTTTTTTTTTTTTGGTTTTTGGGTCACACCCGGCAGTGCTCAGAGGTTACTCCTGGCTCCATGCTCAGAAATTGCTCCTGGCAGGCACGGGGGACCATATGGGGCACCGGGATTCGAACCGATGACCTTTTGCATGAAAGGCAAACACCTTACCTCCATGCTATCTCCCGGGCCCCCAAAAGGTAGATTCTTACCTTTCATATACCTCTATGTAACAGAATAATATAAATTTCAGATTTTGCTGCCCTGATTTTCTGTAACATGTTAGAAGAGTTTACATACCCTTTGAACTTATTGAGATCAACAAAACCTCAGTCTCATTATTTACATTTACAAAAAGATGACCGAGGTGGAAGTAGGTTAAGGAAAAGATAGGAGTGCAGGAAATGACATTATACAAAGGTGCAAAGGAAAAAGGAATTGTCAATTCAGTAATAAGTTTCTAGTATCTTCCTAAACACTGCACTCATGATACTTAATTTATTAATTAATCATTAAACAAACTGTGAATTATTTTTATGCTTAGATAATGTACTTTCTTCATTTTTCTCTTTCCATACTAGGTTGTAATGTTTCTGGTGGACAAAAATAATCAAATTTCTTCCTTTCTTTAGTACATTACACATATTTTTCATTTAACACAAGAATTAATGGTAGAAGAATAATATTCTATACATATCCTGAACAAGTAAATCTATGTTATTGTCCTTGCACACAAAAAATATGACACCTGACAAATAATCCACTTTAATACTAACATGTATTATCATTCAGCCTTCAAAAAGCCTTCATACAAAGTCAAATAAATTCTATTGGAGGGTAAAGTATTAATTCATTATCCTTCTGCAAATATTTGCTTAACCAACTAACAACTTTTAGAGCAGAGTGTTAAGAGTTTGAAAAGAGTGTGAGGCAGATGTTAACACAGGAATAATACAAACCATCACTCCATAGAAAGAAAACAAATGCATGCAGACAATAACCATAATTGTTCTAGAAAGTAACAACTTAATAATGTAAAAGAAAAAATGACAAGAGGAGAAAGTTGATGAAGAACTATCTCCTTAATAATTTACTATAAATCATTATCACATATAGCAGCAACAAAGATTCTCCTCTGGGAAAACAACTAGACTTTAATATTTTCAGCAAATTTCTATTAAGAAAGTAAATGTGAAAGGGCAAGACCAAGATTGCTGAAAATGAACAGCTCTGTTAGTGCTCCTATGACATAACACAAATGCATAAAAACTTACTGATGCACAGCAGCATGAGGGGTCCTACTGAGAAAATTCACTGGAGAAAATAACCATCACTTCAGGGAGAATTAATTCTGTACAACACAGAACTTCAGAAATGCCTCGAGCTAACGAGCACTTCCACTGAGTGGTGGGAGGGAAAATACAGCGACAGAAAGAGAAAAGACACCAGTATTTCCAAGAAGCCATGACTGGACAGAAACTATCAACATAGAGCAGGACAAAGCTGGGCCTACAAAAAATTTAAACTGTTTAAAGGGTCTGGATCGGAAGCTTAGCAGGTAGGCATTTATCTTGCACGTAGCTGACCAGGGTTCGATCCCTAGCATTCTATAGGGTTCCTGAAGCCTTCCAGGAGTGATTTCTGTGCACAGAGCCAGGAGTAATCCCAGAGCATTGCTGGGTATGACCCAAAAGCCAAAAAATTAAAAACAAAAGTGTTTTATATGTCACAGAGGAAAATACTGGCCACTGATACTTTCCAGGGAGTCCTCTCTGGTCTGATCTCTGTGGCCTCTTCAGAACAGATATCCATTTCTGCACAAACTACTGTATGCAATGCCATCCCCAAACAAATTTCAATAGAAAGGGTCCAGCTCCATAGCTGAAATCATAATATGAGTGACTAAATTCCTTGAGGTGAGATCGGACTATAAGGCTCATATGTCTGGCATTTCACTCTGAAATAGGTTAGAGGCAAACCTTGATGCACCCAACAGATCACAGGAAATCCTGAAAGCCTTCACCCACTGAAACCATCTTTCAAGCAGAAAAAAATGACTCAATTCTGCAACCAATCTCCAGAAATGACTACCAATATTTCCCAGATAATCATGTCCAAATTGATCCTCTGTGTCCTTAACAGAAAAAAAATGGATCATGTTCCCCTTTCATCATGAAGTGCAACAACCCAACATCATCCTCTCAGAGTTTAAACCCTTTAATAAAAAGGGCCCAGTTCCACAACTTAACCTTATCAAACTTCCAAGCCACTTCATTTTTTTAGATCTATAAATCCTTGATTGGCTGAAACTATGCAACATCTGCAAATCCTGTAGTGTCAGTTCAGTAGTATGACAGGAAATCTTATGGTAAAGTTACATTGTAATCTATCCACTTTAGTGAGCCTAACCAGAAGCACAGAATTCTCAGCTAGCACCAAACAACAGTCCAGTAAATCACTAGACACTGACTTTAGTAATACATAGAGAAAATAACAATTATTTCTAATTGACCATTGATGATCTAATACTTCATCATTCCAATTACCTTTGCATTGTAACAAGCAATATGAAGTAGATTTGTGTGTGTGTGTCTGCATGGTGGCAGGCTGCATGGTGGTGGATGGGTGAGTGGGAATACTGCTGAAGGGGTAGACACACTGATAGTAGGGTTGGTGTTTGAACATTTAATGCCTGAAATGACTTTATTGTTGATGACTTGGTAAATCATGGTGTTATTATAAAAATTATAAAAAGAAAATAAAAATGTTTCATGTGGCAAAAATGGTTAAAATATAAAGATATCCAACTAAATGATAAATATATATCTGTACATAATACATTATATGAGGAGCTAATATATAATGTATAAATCATTCATTATACTCAACAATATAAAAACCAATAATTCCATCAAAAATGGGCAGAGGAGAGGACAGATACTCCATCAAAGAGGACATGTAGATGGCCAGAGGACTTATTAAAATGTTTGTGATCACATTATCAGTGAAACACAAATCAAAAGTATAAAATATCATCTTAAATCACTTAAATGTCATAAAAAAGTCCAGAAACAACAATGTTAACAGGAATGTGGTAAAACAGAACATTCATTTTCTATTGATATAACTGTCACTTGATTCAGCCTTTAAGAAAAACATTATAAAGATTCTTAAAAAAGAAAAAATGAGCTTCTTTATAGCATAGCAATTCCACTTCTTGGATTTCATTCCCAAGATAAAAAAAAATTTTATTTTAAAAAATATTCACACTAGGCGTCTGATCGGTGACACAAACGGTAAGGCGTTTACTTGCCTTGCCGACTCTAGCCTAGGATAGACCACAGTTTGAACCCCTGGTATCCCATATGGTCCCCTAAGCGAGGAACGACTTCTGAGTGCATAGCCAGTTGTAGCCCAAAAACAAAACAAACAAAAAAAAAGCTCACTGATATAGAGTACTGCACTAAGTATAATAACTTTGATATAGAAACAACACAAATATTCAACATATGAAGAGATACAAAGGCCATGGCTGTATATACATAATGGAACATCAGAGGGTATAAGGAAGGATGAAATCTTTCAGTTTTCTGCAATATGGTGAAACTAAATAGTATTGTGATTGGCAAATTAAATCATAGTGAGAGGAACAAATGCTAGATTATCTCGCTGATCTGTATATAGTAAGAGTCAAATCAAAATAATAGTCTTAACAAATGACAAAACCTTGATCTTGTATTATAAAATGCAAATTATCAAGAAGGAGTAGCATTGAGGGTAAGAGGATAGATTAGAAGTGACCAGGGGCATTGGTTACAAAGTCTTAAACATTTAGGTAGCAGCGAACCATTTCAGTAGCATTAACTTTGTACATAAACACCATCAAGGTTAACACACCATTTTATTATTGTTACCAAAACAATAATAAATTAATGAATAAAAATTTTAAATGAAATAATAATTGAAAATTATTAAGTTTAATATAAAATTATGTTTTGTACTTCATTGCTATCGATTCCAGAATATACTATGACTAGCTCTATCACACATCATTGAATTCTTAAGTAATTCACCAAGTCCTAAGAGAACAAAGCTAATTAATATGCCAGGTACTCTCTCAGTGTCCTTACCAAGAGAGCAAAAGATCCTTCCCTTTGTAAAAATATTTTATAAGGCAATATTGCCCTAGAAAAACTAGTTTGCATGAAACCAGGTTTATTTGTTTTCATTGTTCTTGGTGAGATCCGGATCAGAACAAAGGGAAAGAAACCAACAAGACCCAGTGGCCTTCACTGGCAGAGACATATTGGCACTGCTGCCCCACAGAGTTCCTGGAGGGAGATCGGACTGTTAACTCTGACACCAGGGCAACAGGGCAGTCATTCATAGGAGCAAACCTAGACAAGCAGTATAAGGAATTACAGTGCTCCCATAACTGTACTTGAGGGAAATTACTCTACAATAGAGGACAAAAATATTTCTCAGAGCATGAGTTTCTTTCCCACCCAGTTTTGATATAATTTTCCGTGTATAAAATGCCTGAGTCTTAGCTTTAAAATATTCCTTCCAAGAATCCTTATGAAAAATGTAAGAGTTTTAAAGTGATGATTGTGTAACTACTCACAAAAATGAACTGCCTCTTTTCGGAGAGAATTATATATCCTCGCTCTGTGGAATGTACAAGAAGCATATGACTTGCTGTGGCCAATAAACTATGGGAAGAAACATACATTACTTGAAGCAGAAGCTTTCAGAGAAAAGAATGTCTTAACATTCTATCATTTCCAGCTTCCACAACAATTGGCAATTTTCTAGTGAAAAGCTTCTCCATTAGCCTGAATCCTGGAGTGAAGATGACATGGAACAGAGCTGCAGCCAACAGACTATAGCCAAACAGCATGATAAGAGAAAAGCTTTTTTCTCCTAAGATGCTGAGTTTTTGAAGATTGGGTCTTACTACCATGTAAAGTAGCTCATCCCGATTAATAGAGTCACCATTTCTCAGACAGGAATACTACAGGCCAAAAGAAAAAGAATTATACTTTGTAATATTCTTTTTCCCAGATGGGTAACAGCACCATGAGGAAATGGAATCACTAAGAATAGAGTGCTTTTTGCTTTGGCAGTGCATGTAATAAAATTGGGACACTACAGAGAAAAATTATCACAACAAAGATGGCACACAAATTTTAGTGTTACACTTATATATAAGAGTAAACAGAGAGTCATGTTCACTGTGCTTTTCAAACAACTAGGATTCTAAGCCTAAATAATGATGCCAATTTAAATTAAAGATAACCATCTTAAAATGACAAAATATTCTTTTTTTTTTTTTGGGCCACACCCGGTGACGCTCAAGGGTTACTCCTGGCTATTCGCTCAGAAATCGCTCCTGGCAGGCACGGGAGACCATATGGGGAACGGGGGATAGAACCGCGGTCCGTCCAGGTTAGCGCTGGCACCTTATCTCCAGCGCCACCGCCTGGCCCCGTGACAAAATATTCTAAAAGATAATGTTATATCTGCATTTCTTACAAATGCAGACTGATAATACAGCATGGAAGGCCCTTCCCCTGCATATTGCAATCCTGGTTTGATCCCCAGCATCCCAAAAAAGTTCCCTTAGCTGAGGCCACTAAGTATAGAACTAAGAGGTACCTCTGAGCATCACTTGATTTGACTCCAAAACGATATATGTATATGTATAAGGAGAAATTAGATTCCTGAATTAATAGTATAATACTTACTGACCTAGAGTTAAAACTATTTTAGTTACCTAACACAGATAAGATATATAATTTTTAAGGAAAGATATATAATCTGATAGATAGCTTACAACATTGTTTTTCAAGAAAGTGAACTAGAAATTACAGTTTTAAAGTCAAACAACAAAACAAATGCTTCGCAGATATCACAGATTCTAAAACATGCACTTTTACAGTGTTTATTGATAGGGTTTTTTGTTAAATTGTCACAAATTTCTCCCTCACCTACTCGTAAAAATGTCAATGGTTTCAACAATTACAATAGTGTCAGCAAGCAGTTACAACTTATTTGGAAAAGTAAAGAGGAAGCAAATTTATTGGAAAATTCTATCTGCTATCTAATGAATTACTCTCAAATTTAGCACTTAACATTATAACCATTTATTATCTCATGTCTTGTGGGTCAAGCATACATTTAATCTTAGTGGTTCATATTCATGTTATTAATGGATGTGGCATTCTAGATACTGTTTGTAACCAGGAAACTTAACTAACCATAATATTTAAAAAAAAGAAATAATGGTTGGGTGTTTAAATAAAAATAAAATAAAACAAGGTGTTTTTAAAAAAATAATAAATAAATAAAATGTTAACCATTGCTGAATCTTTGTTCCCTGGGGACAGTTGGGCCACTTCTGGATGAGAGCAGGGAGGCTCCCATCCTAATCTCCTCCACCAAGCTAGAATAGGGCCTCCTTCCCAACTTTCCCTCAGCTTCCTTCTGGTTTCCAGTGTCATCACTGTTCATCTTCCTTTTGGAGCCAGCTAGACTTCCTAGAAAATTGGATCTAGCACTTCTTTAAACAACCTGAGAATTCAGCACTCCAAACCGTTAAATGCAAAGATCAATGGGAAAGATAAAGAAAACATCTACTGTGGAGCACATGGAGAGAAATCCTGGTAAATCTCCAAATCTAAGCAAACGCCTGAACCCTATAGAAGAGGACCAAAATTCAACAATGTTTTAGCAATGGAAATCACCTAGACACTAGCCTGCAAAATTAAGGCATCTGTAGATAAACAGTTCAACCAACTCAAAGAACTCTCAGAAGATGAGAGAATCCATACAAATGGAACTGAAGGAACTAAAAAGCATGTTAACAAGCCTTGATAGTAGAATTACTCAGGCAGAGAATCACATAGAACTTGAAGACAAATTGCAAGCCAGTTAGGATAAAGAAGTAAAAAAAAAAAAAAAAAAAAGAAAGGAGACCTTCTCGAGACTGTAAAAGTCAGTGTGAAATTATCAGCACTTTGATAAATCAGTTTTGACAATCTGTAATAGGATTTAAGAACTTAAGCATATGTGTTTCCTTCTTAAAAATATTTTTAATCAGGAACTGGAGCAATAGCACAGCTGTAGGGCATTAGCCTTGCACATGGCTCATCCAGGACAGACCTCGATTCAATCACTAGTGTTCCATGTGGTCCCCCAGCCAGGAGCAATTTCTGAACACATAGCAAGGAAGACCCCTGAAAGTCACCAGGTATAGCCCAAAAAACAAAAATAAATAAGTAAATAAATAAATACATATTTGCAACCATAAAAAGACAGAAATGACAGACAAAATCCTGGAAGAAAATGTAAGGTACTTAATGAATAAAGACAGGATAAATCCTTTCCAAATTAAAGGAATTCCAGAAAGGGAAGAAAACTGGAAAGGGGAAGAATAAGTAGTGAGGGAGGTAATAGCAGAGAACTTCCCTAATCCTTGGGAAAGTGGTTTCTCTACAAATCCAATAGGCAAAATAGTGCCAAACAAAAATAAACCATAACAGAACAGCATCAAGACATTTTGTAATCCAAATGGCAAAAAAACAAAAAGATCAACTCTTTAAAGCATTAAGGGAGAAAAATAAAACCTCAAGTATAAAGAAACAACATAAGAATAAAATCAGATCTTCCATTTGAAAAAAAAAGTCAGGTAAGAAAAGAGATGAATTATATATTCAAACTACTGAATGAAAGAAACTTTCAACCTAGACTCCACTACCCAGTAAAACACATTTATATGGGAGGGAGACTTAAAAACATTCTCAGACCAAAAAAAAAAAAAAAAAAAAAAAAAAAAAA
>PVKC010020065.1:0-18732 GCA_004027635.1 Crocidura indochinensis
TTATCTTACACTCCTCTGCCTCAACTTGAGAAATGGTGGATATAGCAGCTTCTTTCTCTTCTTCCTAAGGCTGCAATGCATGTCTAAATTAAATGTGATAGTGCTGTGGTAAACTTTCAAGGAAATATATAGTGGCAACTTCTCATTTGGAGTAATCTCTTGAAATAGACACTGTCCTGGGAATACAATTATACACAGTATATGTAGCATTAAAAGTCATTATGTAGTAACACTGTGCACCCAGAGGAAGACTAAAGTTAATGAGATATAGGATAGTAAATATCTAAGTAGGATGTGTTTGTTTTCTACTTGTCCTACATTAAAATGATATTAATATTAATAAATCTAGCTATAGGGAAAGCTATTCAGTCTGGTCATTCTGTCCTCTATGGTAACACATATGGGGAAACAGGAACCAGTGGCAGGTCAGAGGAGGTATAGACCCTGTCAAAAATACCATTCGGATTATAAATGAACATATTAGAAAACTTCCTTGGAGAGGGCTAAGTTGTAAGAAACTGAAAATGGGAAATATTTGCCCTAGAGATAAAGTCTTCACACAATATTTAGTTTGCCTCCTCAGAGACTGGTCCATTCAATTTTAGAACAATACTGTTCACTGAGATTGTGAATTTAAATAACTTTCCTTTAGCCACTTGTGAACTCCCTTCTAGAAAAATAATAGAAGAAATACAAAGGTTTGTAAGAAAGAGTAAAGTATTTCCTGGGTCTAGGTTTATTTATGGGCTCTTACAACCTAGGCATAAATTGTGCTTAGTTTTTGTTGTCGTTTTTGAGTCTTACCCAGCGACACTCAGGGGTTACACTGAGCTCTGCACTCAGAAATCGCTCCTGGCAGGCTTGAGGGACTATATGGGATGCCGGGATTCGAACCACCATCCAACCTGCATTGGCTCTATGCAAGACTAACCTCCTACTGCTGTGCTATCTCTCCAGCCCCAAATTATGCTTAATTTTAACACATATAATTCTTAACCAGAGTTGAATTTACCAACTTACTGAAATAGAATTAAGCCATAATCTTTGAAATGTTAATAGCAAAATTCTGTGAACTTCTTTAGACATTGCAAAGAGGGCAACATTGTCAGTAAATGCTGCCATTGTAAAAGGCAAAATGAACAGTTTATTTTAGAATTAACCAATTCAGAAAAGTAGAATACCTTTCACTCTATAAGTGTATTTACACATCAATATATCACAAGGGAAGGACTAAAACTTTCCTTCACCTCTAATGTGATTATATTCTGTCTTCAAGAATCATACTTTACTTTCCATACAAATTCTAATCAATTTTATAAATATACTATAGAACCTAGCTGCAATAAGCACATTTTAACTCATAGAGTAGGTGCTATAAGACATCGAAAAAGATATAGCAAGAAAATGCTTCTCAAATGATCAGGCAGAAAAATACCTGAATGTCGACTTACTGACTTTTTTTTACAGTAGTTCCAAAATCAGGGTAATAAATAAGTAGAATTTGAATGCATTTGATTATATTTTATGCAAACCATATGAATAGTAAAAGGAAGTAGTAACATTTTGGCTAGTTTGATGAATAAGATATTTCTTCCTATCTTATACTGGTAGTTTAGAATTCATCCTAACAGTAACAGAAATTGTTCTGTTGTGTGACCATAAAATAATCCTTATTTGAGGGAAGAACAACCATTAATTGTCATTTGTGATTGCCTGTCTCTATGTTTCTATGTTTACTTCCACTCTGAAGAAGACTGTGTCCTGTCTTAAACTCCTATTTCCCCTTCTTCTCACCTCTCACCCCTTTCTAAGCAAGTTTCATTCAATAATTAAACAATTGTTATATGTAAGTTCTTGTCTTAAAACACTTATGAACCTGATAAGCATGTGTTCAAAATAACTTACAAATGCATTTTTAAAAAGTTCTGTGCTTGTTGTGTCAAATGGATTTGTTAAAATTAGAAATAAAACAGGTAAAAGGCCCAAAGACAGCTTACATCTGAAAAATCAATACTTTGTCCAAATCAGTATGGATTTTTATAAATGTATTTGCTAATAGGCTCACTTGACTTGAACATTTTCAGTAAATGTTTTACTTATTTTCTTCTTAATGAAACATACTTGCTAAAAAATGGAAGTCGTAACAGGTACATATATGTTTAATGAAAAAAAATCCTCAAAAACCAAAATATTCAAAGGGAAGTTTCTTTATGCTAATAATCTTCATCACCAAAACTTATGATTAAAGATGATGCTATTAATTCTTTACCAGTACTACCATTATAATAATAGTAATTACTATTATTATTACTTTGGGGGGGCCATTTCTAATGGTGTTCAAGCATTACTTCTAGCTCTGCACTTAGGTATCACTTCTGGAGGTTCAAGGAACAATATGGAATGTCAGGGGTCACACCCAGATTGGTCATAAGCAAGGCTCTAATCACTCAATTATTTCTCCAGCCATAATTCCTTCTCTTTAAGTGCATAGAAATAATTTTCAATGACAGGGAAATGACTGATAGCTGACTGTTTCCCCAAAACAAAACAGGCAACAATAACAAACAACCTGCTCTAGAACCTCAAAAATATGTAAATAACAAAGAAAATAATTCCTAAATACATAGGAACCAACATAATATGTTTTCATTTAGTGATAAATTGTTTTTGAGGATAATTGTAATGACTGACTTAATGACTGTCTTTATGTGTTAAGTGTATTAATTAGATTGGTTTCATGACATTTTATTTTATATTGAATACAAATATTAGGATTTATCTATCACAGGGTTGCTCATAGAACAATAAGTATACAATAATGTAGTCTTTTTAACCTTAGTAATTCCATTTTCTTTCAAGTATTCACTGTGTCTTTGAATAAACCTTACTTTTATATATTAACTATTGTGAAGAAACATGCCCAAAAGTTTTCTTTAAATGGAGGCCTTCTCTTATCATCTTATTAAATTAAAACCTTCACACCTGAGTTTTCCATTACCATTTAATGGTTCTTTTCCTAAGAATTAAACTTCTGAATGTTATATAATTTGACTATAGTTATTCTTTGTGAGGGTCACTTCCCAAGCAGTATTCAGGAATCCAGGCTTCACTTCCTCAAATACTCAGTCAATTGGGCTGATGATTAACTATTCAAACTACGTGAAGCTGAGAAATGTCCAAGTACACAAGAGACATTTCTGTGATACTTGGAGACCTGTGGTTCTAGGGATGCAACTTGAGGCCTAAGTTATGCAAGTTCAACACTTGTTCTATAAAGTAAAGTGCAACCAAGTTATGCAGTTCAACACTTAGTTCTATATAGTAAAACTTTCACTATTGATTCTATATTATTTATTTTTCTTGTTAAAATGTATAAACTTATGTTTTGAGAAAGTTTTATTTGCTGTGGGTCACACCTGGTGGTGCTTAGGGATTACTTCTGACTCTGCTTCCAGATATCTTTACTGGGGGCATGAAGGAACTAGATGTGGTGGTAGGTATGGATTCAGGTCAGACCAGCAACAGAAGAACCCTACCTTCATACTATAGCTCTGGCCCTTAAAATACATGGATTCTGGTGACTAGAGATCACCATTTTGCTCCCTGGCCAGGAAGCCTGAAAGGAACAAGGAAGAAATGGAAGAGAGGAATTTAGAAGATATTTATTGAGCTTTATACTCAAAATGCCAAGTATTCATTCTTCTCAAATGCATATTCTCCAAGACAGACCACATATTGGGGCAAAAATCATACTTTACAATGTCAATATAATAGAAATCATGCCAAATACCTTCTCAAACCATGATGCAATGAAAATAGAAGTTAATCTCAAACAGAAATGATAATAAACATATAAAAATTCTATAAGTTAAGTAACTCATTACAAAACAATCAGTGGGTCAAAGGGAATATAACATCAGAATCAGGTATACAGCAAAAGTGTTGTTGTGAAGAAAGTTCATAGCTATGCAAGAATTCATCAGGAATGAAGGGCCTATATAAATAACTTGACTTCACAACATATGAAACTAGAATATGGCCAGCAAAAGAAACCAAAGCAGGTAGGAGGAAGCAAACAATAAAACTTAGAGCAGAAGTTAATTAACTGAAAACCCAAACATAGTCTAAAACATCAATGATACTAAGAGGTGGTTCTTTGGAAAAAATAATAAATCACTAATAAAACTCACAAAGGAAGAGAAAGAACCCTAATATACCGAATCAGAAATGAAAGGGGGAAAATCACAACATATACCACAGAAATGCAAGGAATCATATATTATTTTGAGAACCTTATGCTACAAAATGAGAGAATCTATAAGAAATGAATAAATTTTGGATTCCTATAACCTCTCAAGGATGAACTAAGAAACCATGGAGAACCTGTAAAGATCTATCACTTTTTAAGAAATGGAAATGATACTCAAAGTCAATGCCAAGAAAAAATCCCAGGTCTAGACAAACTGACTAGTGAGTTCTTTCCAATAAAACTATGGCAGGTATTTTTTAGGATCTTCCAGAAAATTAAACAAACAGAAAAATTTCCAAACAGCTTCTATGAAGAAAACATCACTGTGACCCCCAGATCAGACAGAGACACCACACACAAAAAAAAGGAGAGTTACAGTCTAATATCACTGATAAACACAGATGCATATATTATCAATATAATACAGAAAATAGAATCCAACAACTATCAAAAAGATAATATACATGACCAAGTAAAATTTATTCCAGGAACTCAAGAATAGATTTGCATACTCAAATCACTCTTCATAATACAGCATATCAAATATAAAAATAATATCATATGATCATATCAATAGATGTGGTGATAGCAATAAACATAATCCAGCATTTATTCATTATATAAAGCTCTCAACAAAATGGAAATTGAAGGAACATTCCTCAACATAGTCAAAGCCATTTACACTGCAACAATAAAATAGTACCTCATACCACAGAGACTAACACACATCAAGAAGAATAAGAGCAACCAGTGCTGCCTTGAAAGCTGAGAGCAGAGACTCCTACTCACTGTTGTGAGTGTGTCAACTGGTCCAGCCTTTCTGAAAAAGCAATATGAACATTTCTAGAAAAAATTCTCCGGAAATAAGCTTTTTTTGTTAACTCAGCACCTCCACTTGAAATGTATCCAAGGGCCCACAGGGAAAATGGAGAAAATACATTTGCACCCCTATGTTTCTTGCAGCACTTTCCACACGAGCAAAATCTAACAACAAAAGAACTGTCTGAGATCAGATGACTGAAAAAAGAAACTATGGTATAAATACATAATGGAATACTATTTAAAGATTTAGTCATGCACTTTGCTAATACGTGAAGTGGCTTGAGATTTTCAGACTAAGTGGGGTAAGTAAAAAGAACTGAAAAAGAATGATCTCTCATGTGTAGAAAATAGAAAAATATAATGGAATAACAAATACCCAAAGTCAGTGAAAACAAAGAACATAAGGAAGGAATTCAATAAGAAATGAGCCCCTTTAGACTGTTGGAATATAGAACTAGGGATGGGGAGAGAAATGTCTACTATGAATTGTTGAACCAGGAGGAGGACATGGTGCTCAAAGATAGTAAAGTATTGTGCATAAAATCTTATTTGCAACAGTACTAAAAGCCACAGTGAAAAAATTCATGTTAAATAATTACCAGTTGTAGAAACAGACTTGTAAATGGGAGGCAGATGATGTTGGGAGGAGCATTGGGGGAAGGGAGTGGAAATTGAGGAAGGGATTGGTACTGAAATTTAATTACAAAAAAACTTTATAATATCATAGTGATAAAAATAAACTGCCTTAGTGATCAAATAAGGCAGATGGCTAAAAATTACTCAAACAATAATGAAATAGCAAGCACATTAACCAGAGCAAAAGTACAGTGGGCGGAGCATTTGTCTTCCATAAGCAGATGGGAGATTGATTCTCAGTATACCTTATGGTCCCCAGAGCACTGCCAGGAGTAAGTCCTGAGTGCAGAGCCATGAGTAAATCCTGAATATAGCCTGGTGTTTGGCCACATGCCATAGCAATTTTGATTGTTTGGAGATACACCCAGTGGTGCTCAAGGGTTGGTTACTCCTGGCTCTGTGCTCAGGAATCACTCCTGCTGAGCCTTGGAAGATCATATGGGATAATGGGGATCAAACCAAGGTTGGCCACTAGTATGGCTCTGGTTCCTTCTTCTTCTTCTTTCTTCTTCTTCTTCTTTTCTTCTTCTTCTTCTTCTCCTACTACTACTACTACTACTTTCATTCTTTCTTCTTCTTCTTTCTCTTCTCCTTTCTTCCTTCTATTCTTATCCTTTTTTCTTCATTTTCTCCTTTCTTCTCCTTCTTCTCTTCCTCCTTTTACTTTTCTTCATCTCTTTTTTGTTTTTTCCATTCTTTTACTTCTATTCTTCCTTCCCCTTCTTTCTTCTTGTTCTTTTCCTTCTTTTTTCTTCCTTATTATCTTCTTTTTCCTTCTTTCTCCTCTACTTTCTCCTCTTCTTTTATTCTTTTTCTTCTTTATCTTTCTTGTTCTGTTTTTATTAGTATCTCTATTTAAACACCTTGATTACAAATATGACTGTAGTTGGTTTTCAGTCATATTAAGAACACACCTCTTCACCAGTGCAACATTCCCATCACCAATCTCCCAAATCATCTCCCCACTTCAACCGCGCCTGTACTCTAGACAGGCTTTCTGCTTTGCACATATACTCACATTGTTATGGGAAGTTCTCAAAATAGTTATTTCTTTAACTGCACTCATCACTGTTTGTGGTGAGCTTCATGTAGTGATCTGGACCTTCCAGCCCTCCTCTATTTTCTCTCTGAGAATTATTTCAAAAATGTCTTTTCGCTTTCTTAAACCCATAGATGAGTGAGACTACTCTGTGTTTCTCTCTCTTCCTCTGACTAATTTCAATCAGCATAAAAGATTCCATGTACATACATGTATAGGAAAATTTCATGACATCATCTCTCCTGATGGCTGCATAATATTCCATTGTGTATATGTACCACAGTTTCTTTAGTCATTCATCTGTTAAAGGACATCTGGGTTGTTTCCAGAGTCTGGCTATTGTAAATAGTGCTGCAATGAATATAGGTGTGATGAAGGGATTTTTGTATTGTATTTTTGTGTTCCTAGGGTATATTCCTAGGAGTGCTATAGCTGAATCATATGAGAGCTTAATTTCCAGTTTTTGGAGGAATCTCTATATCGCTTTCCATAAAGATTGGACTAGATGGCATTCCCACCAGCAATGAATAAGAGTTCCTTTCTCTCATAATCCCTGCCAGCACTACTTGTTTTCATTCTTTGTGATGTGTGCCAATCCCTGTGACATGAATGGTACCTCATAGTTGTTTTGATTTGCATCTCCCTGATGATTAGTGATGTGAAGCATTTTTTTCATGTGCCTTTTGATCATTTGTATTTCTTCTTTATCAAAGTGTCTTTTCATTTTTTCTCCCCATTTTTTGATGAGATTTGATGCTTTTTCTTGTAAAGTTCCATCAGTGCCTTGTATATTGTGGATATTAGCCCCTTATCTTATGGGTATTAGGTGAATAGTTTCTCACACTCAGTGGTGGTTCTTGTATCATGGGCACTATTTCCTTCGAGATGCAGAAGCTTCTCAGCTTACTATATTCCCATCTGTTTATCTCTGAGTTCTGTGTCCTCAAAGATGCCTTTAGTCTCAATGTCATGGAGTGTTTTAACTACTTGTTATTATATATATCTTATGGTTTCAGGTATGATATCAATGTCTTTAATCCATTTGGATTTTACTTCAATCATAATGTTAACTGGGGGATCTGAGGTTGCTTTTTGTAAGTGTCTAACCAGTTGTGCCAACACCAGTTTTGAAGAGGCTTTCCTTGCTGCATTTAAGATTTCTTGCTCCTTTCTCAAATATTAAGTGATTGTATGTCTGGGGAACATTCTCTGAGTACTCAGCCTATTCCACTGATCTGAGGGTCTGTCTTTATTCCAATACCAGGCTGTTTTGATAACTATTGCTTTGTAATACAGTTCAAAATTGGAGGAAGTAATGGCTCCCATATTCCTTTTACCAAGGATTACATTATCTATTCAAGGACATTTATTGTTCCAAATTAATTTCAGAAGTGTTTGATTCACTTCTTTGAAGAATCATATGGGTATCTTTAGAGGGATTGCACTAATCTGTATAATGCTTTGGGGAGTATTGCCATTTTAACTATGTGAATCCTGCCAACCCATAAGCAGGGTATGTGTTTCCATTTCCGTGTGTCCTCTTCTATTTTTTGGAGCAAGGTTTCATAGTTTTCTTTGTATAGGTCCTTTACATCTTTGGTCAAGTTTACTCCAAGATTTTTGAGTTTCTGTGGCACTAATGTGAATGGGGACTCCAAAGATTCTTATGTTTTCTTCTGTTGACTTCTATTTTCATCTGTTCACATTTTTTGAATAATTTTTCCATTGCCTGTTTGCCTTAAGATTCTTTTCCCATCTCTTCTGCTGTATGGAGTAGCTCTGCATATCCTCTTCCAGTTCAATGATTGTGTCCTTGGCTGCTGTTACCCTGTTAGGGAGGATTTTCATTGAGGTTTTCAGTTCAGCTACCATGTTTCTCAGATCTGTTATTTCAGTTTAGAGTTTTCTGATCTCTATCTTTGTATTCTGCTCAGCTAGAGCTATGTTTTTTTTTTTTTCATTTCCATGAGGATCCTCCAATATATTTCTATTCTAAATTCATTATCTGAATGGTTAATCAGATGGCTGGTATTTTTTGGGTCATCAGAGTTATCTTCAGAATTCTATGTGCATGGTGTTTGCTTGCGAAATGTCCCCAATGTCACGCTTGTAGTGTGATTTTTTTTTTTCTGCATGTTATTGTGGGATTCATTAGTTAGAGCACACGGCCACACTCTTCTGAAGTCTTTAGGAGACAGTATTTGCTGGCCCTTTCTTGGCCTTCTCAGGAGAGGTTCAGGAGACAGAAGAGAAGAGAAACACGCAAAGCCGACAGGTCTCCTCAGACTCTCCCAGTTTCTAATCTTATAACAAGGGCACACCCCTCCCGTCTGCCTTCACAGACAAAGGAGCGAGCTACCTTGCTGCTGGGGCCCCAGTGGTAGCTAGTTTTCACTCACTCAGCCTTCTTGGCTTTCAGCCTGGGTACCTCTAGGAGACAGTCCTTGCTGGCATTAGTCTTGTTCTTCTTTTTCTTTTCTTCTTCACAAAACATATAAGCCATGAGTAGTGTGTGCTTGCTAAGGAATTTTTTCTAGGAGCTGAGAACAAGTCCTCTGATTGGAATGAAGATGTTTGCGACAAGGTGTGTTATTGTGAAGTTGGAATGAAGAGAAAGTCTACAGAAGTTGTGGAGTTCTAAATACCAACTACTTCAGGTAGGACTCTTGTTTCTATGTTCCATAGAGTAAATATTTGTCCCCTTGCTACTGTTTTAGAACTCAGAATAAATAGAGAAAGAAGGCAGAGTCTGATTATCAAAACTGTGATGTCAGTAAGGCTGTTAGCAAAAATGCGAGATTTTAACTTGGAAGATTCTATCAGAAATTCTCAGATTTTCATAAAAACTTGTTGAGTTACCTTTTGAGAAAAGTATAAAATATATAACTTTAGGTGAATAATGTGAGGATATATGAATGCCTTATTAGTTTAGAAATATCTAATTTTAATAACATGGTATTAAATGATTTTTTTTATTTTCTTTTTTTTCTGTATTTGCTTTCTTTTAGTTTCTGGGTCTTACCCAGTAATACTCAGGTATCACACTGAATACCAGTAGTGCTGAAATTGAATAAAGGGTAGCCACATCCAAGATAAGTACCTAACCTGCTGTATTTCCTCTCTGGTAGACTTAAATGGTTTTCTTTCATCACACCACTAGAGCTTTAAAAATTTATAAATATCAGAGTCTATTTTTATTAAAATATGTTCAGAGAAAGAGCGGGTAATTCTTCTAAGAATTGGGATTAGTTCTAAATTTCCTTTACAATTTGTCAACTTTAAATTTTGTCTTATTTATTTTAGAACTCCCAACCTGTGTCGAAGCCTAGAAATCTCACTGGGGACTTCAAGGACCCAAGGATGTGATGCTACTTAGGCCCGGTGGTGTCTAGGACAGACACATAAGCCATCAGTGCAGTATTGGGAGCCCCTCGGCTCATACCCAGAGAAATTAGGGGATTTTTCAAAGATGTAACCTGCAATACATGGGGTACTATGTGATATTGGCAATAAAATGTATATTTAGCACATGCTAAGCATCTCAGCCTTTAAATTGTATTTAAAGAACTACATTATGCCTTTTTTATAATTCATAAAATAATTTTCTATAAAAATCCATAGACTTCTCTTTAGAATGGAGCAGTCTATGTTATATTTTAATTCAATAGGACTTCCTATTTAATAGATGTCAATGGGGATACAGCAAGTGAAAATGTAATCCTATACACTGGCTGTATATAATGCAGCTTTAGGAAGAAGGGTAGATGACCTATATTCTGCTCAATATACTTGCAGCAATCCTGGGAGTACTTAGAAAATAACATAAAATAATATAAAACAACAGCTTGTTCACATGCATACTTTGGCCCTAATATCCAAAGGCAATGAAGATAGAAGATGATGAATTTATGTGAGGAAAAGTATACAAAGTGCCAATTTTTACCTAAGTAACATTATTCTCCTTTATATATATAATTGCTTTCAATCCACCAGGCATAACATTTAATTGTTAGAACTAATATCTGTAAGTATAAATCTTGCAATATAATAATGCTTTGGAAAATAAATCTGTTATTTATTTATGTGGAGAAGTATGTTGGTTAAGAGAAAAATTACAGAAGCAAGAAACTCATATACAGCATGAGAAAGCAGAATTTTAAGCGATGTAAAAAGTTTTTATTTAGGAATCTGGCTTCAAATACAACCTACTCCAATCTGTGGTTAGGCAGAATGACGTTTCAGCTGTAGGAGGCAGATAGCTCCTGACATATTTGGGCCAGGTGTGAAATGAGAGCATGTACAGGCTGAGGACTCTGCCCAATTTTTCAAAAGTTATTCTGCTTCTGTTGTAATAAGGAATTCCTTTCCATTTAATGCCAGGCAGAGCTTAAGTAAGCAGTTTACAATTTTCCTTTCTGTACCTTAATGAAGATTTATTTATTTTACCTTTCTCCTAATTTGCTTACTTAAGAGCAAAAATAAAGAAGGACCTGGTTTTGATATAGACGAAAAGGACCACACACATGACAATGGGGAACTGAGAATATGATTTCTGAATTTACAGCTTTAAACTAATCATTAAAGTTCAAATAGGGATGTAAAATTTAGCAAGGAAGAAATTTCCTGTGTAAAGTAAGGAAAAAATATTAGATAAATCAACTGATTATTAAGAGCAGACTATTATTTTTATGTAGAAATAATCATCTCAAAAATATATAAGGATCTCAGAATTGCTATTTTTTGTAATTGTTGGATTATTGAACACAAACAAGCCCAGAAATTTTATATCAAGTGACAATTTAACATTAGTGGGCTGTAGTGATAGTATAGCGGAAAGGGCGTTTGCCTTGTACCTGGCCAACCTGGGTTAGACCCCCAGTAACCCGTATGAGCTCGCAACCCTGCCACGAGTGATTTCTGAGTGCAGCACCAGGAATAATGTTTGAGTGCCTCTGACGTGTAAACCCAAAACAAATGATGACTATATAATTTAACATTTGATCACTTTGTCACAGTTGAAAACTAGTTCTTTTTGTGACAAATTGGAGATAAAATTTAACCAATTGTGTAACAATTTGTGTATACCTAAGGACTATGTAGGTAGGGATTTGGCTCAAAATTTGTTCTATTTCTCTAAAGACTGCTGGGGTCTCAGATTTCTCCTTGAATCCTAATTATAAAGAAATACTTCTTTTGACTGTATGGCATGTGGCCACCGAGTATCTGTCAATTGAACATCAGCATATTAATTCTTTGCAATGGGCTCTGCTGACACCTGCAATTTATAATGGAAAAACGTTCTTGGCTACAAGATCTTAATACTAGAATTAAAGCCCTAAAAGCCTTCCAGATGTACTTAACAACAAAATTACAGAACATATAATGGAATCTCATATGCTGTTAGCTTTATTTTCACTCAATTTTCTCCTTTTTTGAACATAAAAATAGAAAACATTTTTTTTAATATGGGAATTGTCTTCCTAGTGGTGCTTAGCAGGTACAGGGCCTCCTAAGAGATTCTCAGTCAATAGAACTAGTGGTAAAATGTAAGGACTGAGAATATGATACTGGCTGTGCTCTGTAGTGTCAACATTACATTGATCATCTCAAAGTATTTCAGAGGTCTCCAGAATTGCACCTATAGGGGACTGCTTGGTACTGGGAATACCAGCAATGGCCATAAACAAAGCATGTATTTTAAGTCCTGTTTTTTCTATTCTCTCTCCACTGCCAAATCATTGCATTTTATTATATTTTTGAGAAAACTAATCTTCACAATTAATTTCAATTAATTTCAAATCTTGAAGCTAGAGAGATCTTTCAATGAGCATGCTTTAAATGTGAGAAGCTGAATTCAATTTTTGGCATTGCATGCACACCCACATATGACTGTGCATCAACCCCAGAGAACCAAGCTAGAAATGATCACCAAACTATGTACAAGATATAGTTCCTAAAAACTTACCTTTTTTTTGTTGTTGTTGTTTTGTTTTTTTTTGGGTCACACCCGGCAGTGCTCAGGGGTTACTCCTGGCTCCATGCTCAGAAATTGCTCCTGGCAGGCAAGGGGGACCATATGGGGCACCTGGATTCGAACCGATGACCTTTTTGCATGAAAGGCAGACACCTTACCTCCATGCTATCTCCCAGGCCCTGAAAACTTACCTTTCTCTATTTTTAAAAATCCTTAAAAAAAAAAAAAAGGAAACAGAAAAAGAAAAGATCTATGCTGTATATTTCTCTTCCTGAGAATTGCTCTATCTAATATTATGGATCAAGTTGACTAAGTATGATCTATATTCCTTTGCATCATTAATTACTTCAGTTGTCAGTAAATTAAACAAAGCCATTACTTACATTTGCCCATGAGGAAGAAGTAAACACTTATGAGTCAGGAGATATGAAACAAGCACAGGCCTTGGTGTGAGCAAAATAATTCTGTTGTCTCCCAATGACTTACTAAGAATAATTTTGAGCATTATTTGTCATTCAGTGAACATTTATCATTTATTTAGCCCAGTAATTGACCATTAGAAGTGATCACGAAAGTAGCTTTACTTATTATCACCGTTTCTAATACAAACCAATTTTTTTTTTTTTTTGGTTTTTGGTTTTTGGGTCACACCTGGCAGTGCTCAGGGGTTACTCCTGGCTCCATGCTCAGAAATTGCTCCTGGCAGGCACGGGGACCATATGGGGCACCGGGATTCAAACCGATGACCTTTTGCATGTAAGGCAAACGCCTTACCTCCATGCTATCTCCCGGGCCCCTATATGAACCAATTCTATCTTAACACCAACCTAAACTCAGTTTAATGACCTACAAGTGTCTGTGAGTAGAAATTGCATGTTCCTTGAGAAACAAGTTCAAAAGTGGCAGGGTTGTTTATAAAAAAATATTAATATTTAAGACTCTGATAAGGAGTCAGTCCCTCTGCTTTATCTCACATATTCATCTCAGTAATTAGGTATGCCCCCAAAAAATGTTTTTTAAAGTTATGTCTGTGCACACCTCAAGACTTAAGAACCATCAGTAAGACTGGACATATATTGCCTTAGTGTCACATTTTTTTATGACCTGGTTTATTGAAACTAGTTACCATTTGTTGAATGGATCAGTTTGCTCCTATGGATAAGGACTATAATTACACTTATCATTTGTGGTCTGAGGACTTCAGAAATAATGAATATAAATATCAAAAGAAGAAACGAGGACAAAAGAATAGTTCTGCAACTCTTAGCTGTTAGTAATCAGTAATATTAATTTACTCTGATATTTTAGTACATATACAATGTATATTTCTGTGTTGTACATTATTTGATTTTATCTTTGTTGCTCTTGCATACACAAATAAACACTAGTACACATACATATTAGCAAGTATACCACATATCTCTAATTCTACATGTTTAAAAAGGACAATGGATGAATGAAAGTTAGTTTTTAATCCCTAACCCCATATTCTTAACACTCCATATTCCATTTTAGGAATTGACTGATAATACAATCTAAATAAGACTAACATGATTATTTAGTAGGATTTGGGCTTGGTGTAAGAATTTCAGTACATTGGGGTTGATTGTTACTTAAATATAGGAATCTATTCCTTATGAAAGACAAAAATGTAGTGATTGAAAATGCTAGACTGGGTATATGTGCTACTTTTTTGTATTTACTGGTGCTTGTTCTTGTTCCTAAAATGCAAATCAAAACCATAATGAGATACTGCTTCACAGAGAGAAAGACCAATAACAAAAGTTTGGAAGTAACTGTTGGCAAGAATTGTCTTTCTTGCATGAAAATACATTTCTCATACAGGGAATGCTTAGTTGCTATCTCATTCTTGTAGGAGAAAAAGAAATCCCAATATATTTTGGTGAGAATTTAAATTTATGTAGGCAGAAAAATTGTGCAACTATTCCCTAATAAAATAAGAATGAATATGCTCTTCTCCAGAAATATCATTCATAGACATTATACAAAGTATGAGAAAACATGAACAGAGAATATGTCTATATGTTGATAAAGCATTATTCAAAATGTTCAATACATGTCATCAAAGTGCCCATTATCAGATTGATATTTTGAGAATCTAATGGCATATACTCAAAAGAATAATAATAATATGCCATCAAAAGAGATATGTTCTTGAGAAAAAATTGATAGATCTTGAAATGATTATACTTAGATATATAAAAAGTTTTATACATTTATCAGTTTATTTTCAGCATGTATGGAATATGAATTACAAAAGAGAAATAGCTGGAAAAAATAATACTCAGAGACTATAAAAACTATGGAATTACTAGAGAGAATACAGAATATGGATTGGAATAAAATATGTTTCTTTGGTTTGGAGAATGGATTTCTTGCAAAAATTACAAGCAATCACTAGAAATACTTGTTGAAAGTTACTTGGGAAAATATATAAGAAAAACATGAATATTTGATATATGAAAAATTTAAGAAACTATAAAGTATATATTTTCAAATGTCAGCCTTTCAAAAATACCATGGTGGCATTTTGTACAATAAAAGGGAAACCCACCCTAGCATTATGGAAATCAAAAAGGCTTCCCAGAAGATGCAGTGTATGCTATAATTTCTAAATGAAGGGAAGATAATGAGGTCAATTTGTTTTAATTTCTGACAGGTAGAGAAGGCATTATGTTAATGATTCAAAAGAAAATAAATGAATAAAAAATGCAACAACAACAACAAAAATGGAAAATTGAGGATCTGTAGGTAGCTTAGATATTGTTCTTTTGTTTTAGTAGCTGGAGAGATCGTACAGAGATAAAGGTACTGCCTTTCATTTTACCTACCCAGGTTCAATTCCTTATGATCACTTGAACCTGACCAGGAATGATTATTGAGCTCAGAAGCAAGAGTTAGCTCTGAGCACTGCTGAATGTGACTTGTTGACCCCTAGACCCCTCAAAACGATTTTTAATATAAACCTGCCAGGAGTCATGGATAAAGCCTGAATACCACCAATGTGGTTCCTCAGAACAAAAGAAAGAATTAAATTAAATAAACATTATTTCCCTTTTTTAACAACTTTTTAAAGTTGTTCCTGTTTCCAATAACATTACCAATACACATTTAATGTGTTTTATGTAAATAAAATTTCTAAAACTTTTATTAACATTAAAAATCAATGACTCCTTAATAAAGCTACCTAAATATTTTAGACTAAATAGAATTTAATTTTTATAAAATTAACTAGAGCTCTTTTCTATCTTTTATTTTCTACCAGAAAAAAATAAGTTTTTCTGGAACTCTGTACCACCCTTTTTCCTGCATTTAGTTTCTGTGAAGAGCCAAGGGTTTTATATCCCATGATATATTAGTTTATTTCAGCTCTGTTATTTCTCCTATGAGAAAACTCTTTTGATAAAAACTTCCAGGCCCTGGGATATGTCAGCTATATACATTTTGATCAGTAACACAAACCAGACCTGGAGGGCAGGAGGCATATGTCTAAATCTATCTTTATATCTATTTATTTTCCTATGTCTATTCTATCATTCTGTTTACACTGACCAAATGGCCAAGATTAAGAGTCTAGAAAGAAAGATACTAACTTGTGAGTAATATAAATAATAATTGTAGCAAACTTTGCTTCTTAAATTCATCTCATTGATTTTTATTACCACACAAGCAAATTGAAATTAAACACTTATGGAATATTATTATCATATGATCCTACTGACAGATTTTGCAAAAAATACTGTATAAACAGCAAACCTGCATTTTGTGTATCTGGCACAAAAATACAGTGAATTCATTGTTATGAACTGAGCTTTTAAACTAGGAATTCTCATGAAAACAAAGCAAGTCACAAGAAATTAGTAAATTACAAAAAGTTCATATTTTAAGGGTTTTTATTTTAATTAGTGAAATACAAAGAGTTTATATTTGGATGTTATTTATTTTGGGGCTACACCTGGCAGTGCTCACGGCTTACTCCTCTTACCCCTGGCAGTTCTCTAACTACTTACTATAGGTGGTGCTGTGTTCGTTGTTTGTACTAACCTTCCAGCTCCTGTGTTTTAATTAAATTTTAGTTTATTTAAAGCATTGTGATTTGCAGTTATTCATAGTTTAAACTTAAGTTTTATACATACAGTGTTTCATTACCAATCACACTATCAGTGTTAACCTCCCTCGACAATATTTCCAGAGTTCATCCCATACATGCCCCTTCCTGGCCCAAGCTGCAATCATAACAGTTTTTTAAGTTTGGTTTTTAAAATTTGGTCTCATAATTTTGTGTTATTGACTCAGTGATTTGAATATATAGTTCTGAACTTTCTTAACATCACCTCAGTCCCCTTGACCCCTGATGACTGTAATTTCACATCTGTATTTTTTCTTTCTCGACTCAATTTCCTTCCTTTTTTTCATTATATTCTGGGGCCAAATGTGTGTTCTAGTCAACCCACATTTAAACCATTACTTTTTTAATGCAGTTATTCTAAAACATAACATAAATATTCTTATCTTATATTTATTCTTTTTGCTTCATTTAACATATTGTCCCATCCATGTTGCAGCAAATTGTGTAATGACATCAATGCTTACAGTTATTTAGCATTTTATTGTATATATGTACCACATACTCATGATCCACACATCTGTTTCTGGACATCTCAGTTGATTCTAACTCTTAGCTCTCATACTATGAGCTTTGATGAATAGTATGTGTATATATCCTTTCAAATAAATTTTTATTTCCTAGCAGCCTGATTTTGAGGTTTTTTGTTTGTTTTTGTTTTGGGGCCACACCTGGTGATGCTCAGGGGTTACTCCTGGCTATGCGCCCAGAATTTGTTTCTGGCTTGGAAACCTTATGGGATGCTGGGGATCCAACCGTGGTCCATTTGGATCCGTCACATGAAAGGCAAAGGCTCTACCACGGTGCTATCACTCTGCCCAAGTTATTTTTAAAAGTTGAAAAGATAAATGATTAGAATGTATTGGTTGAAAAAAAAACTTTAATTATTGGTGCTGTTAAATGTATTTACCAGAAACAAAATGCAAAAAATTAAAAGTCCATAAAGAGGCATAATTTTCTACTCAGTTGTTGATGATTTAAGAATAAATTCATATTTATTCTTTTTGTAGTTCAAGCTTCAATATCTTGCATTTATTTCATCATGATAGAAACTAGGAGTTTTTCCTAATCCCAAAATGGAATGTGATACGGTGATTTCAATTATCTGAAAATCAACGCTAACACCATATCCTGGGGTCTTCAAAGTAGATGTGAAAGATTTCACTTTAGAGTGGAAAAATGTGTATAAGTTTATTCTGTATCTTTAGTTCATTTTATCTTATTATGACAGATCTACCTCTTATAGCACTACTCTGGGTATTATATCTGGTACTTGAGAGAACTCAAGGTAGAGAGATGACTTTGGCTTGTAAAACTGTAAATGATTTAATGTTCAAATGCCTTATCTAATGCCTGTGGAAAAGGTAACCACTTCTCTCATATTTAGTGCAGAGAGTCATATCATATCAAGAAAATGGGAAAAAACAATGACTTTCAACATTTTGCTTTAGTCTTGAAGAATTATTTACATCACATAAGATCTGTTTTTTTTTTTTTTTTTTTTTTTTTTTTTTTTTTTTTTTTTTTTTTTTTTTTTTTTTTTTTTTTTTTTTTTTTTGGTTTTTGGTTTTTGGGCCACACCCAGTGACGCTCAGGGGTTACTCCTGGCTATGCGCTCAGAAGTCGCTCCTGGCAGGCACGGGGGACCATATGGGAACCGGGGGATCGAACCGTGGTCCATCCCAGGCAAGGCAGCAGGCACCTTACCTCCTGCGCCACCTCCCGGCTCCCATAAGATCTGTTTTTAAAACAAAAAGTTTTGAATTAACTCGTATGTTGGAAAAAGTTATCATATAGTGGACTTTAAAAAGGCAAATGCTTTTAAAAGCATTTGGGAAATGCTATGCTTTTTTTTTTTTTTTTTT
>PVKC010020066.1:0-18754 GCA_004027635.1 Crocidura indochinensis
ATTTCCTCCATAGTGATTGGGGTGTTTAGATATGCTATATCCTCCTTACTTAACTGTGGAAGGTTATAAGTGTCCAAGAATTTATCCATTTCTTCTAGGTTCTCCTGTTTAGTAGCATAAAGTTTATCAAAGTAATCTCTGATTACCCTTTGGATCTCTCTAGTATCTGTCATGATCTCCCCCTTCTCATTTCTAGTACGGGTTATCAGGTTTCTCTCTTTCTTTGTGAGTTTTGCCAATGGTCTATCAATCTTGTTTATTTTTTCAAAGAAGCAACTTCTGCTTTCATCGAGCTTTCGGATTTTTTTGGTTTTCCACTTCATTGATTTCTGCTTTCAGCTTTGTTATTTCCCTCTGTCTCCCTATTTTTGGTTCCTTATCTTGGTCATTTTCTAATTTTATGAGCTGCAGCATTAATTTATTCAGGTATGCCCTTTCTGCCTTCCTGATATGTACTTGTAAAGCTGTAAATTTTCCTCTCAGGTCAGCTTTTGCTATGTCCCATAGATTCTGGCAGTTTGTGTCTTCATTATCATTTGTTTCCAGGAAAGCTTTAATTTCCTCTTTGATTTCATCTCGGACCCACTTGTTATTCAGTAGCAGGGTGTTTAATTTCCAATTGTTAAAGTTTTTCTTCTGTGTGGCTTTGTAGTTCACATCTAATTTCAGAGCCTTGTGCTCAGCAAAGGTACCTTGCAAGATTTCTATCCTCTTGATTTTATGAAGGTATGTTTTATGTGTCAGCATGTGGTCTATCCTGGAGAAGGACCCATGTACATTGGAGAAGAATGTGTATCCAGGTTTTTTGGGGTGGAGGGTCCTATATATATCTATTAGTCCTCTTTCTTCCATTACTCTTTTCAGGGCTAGTATGTTATTGTTGGATTTCAGACTGGTTGACCTATCAAGTGTTGAGAGGTCATGTTGAGGTCTCTCACAATTATTGTGTTATTATTGATTTGTCAGTAATTGTATTAGATAACTTGCTGATCTCTCAATGGGTGCATATATGTTTAATAGTCTGATTTCTTCCTGTTGTACATATCCCTTGATTACTACATAGTGTCCATCTTTGTCCCTTACCACTTTTCTGAGTATAAAGTTGATGTCATCAGATATTAATATGACCACCCCAGCTTTTTAAGGGTTTTGTTTGCTTGGATGATTTTCCTCCAGCCTTTGATTTTGAGTCTGTATTTGTTCTGACTATTCAGGTGTGTTTCTTATAGGCAGCAGAAGGTTGGATTCATCTTTTTGACCCATTTTGCCACTCTGTGTCTTTTAATCAGTGAATTTAGTCCATTGACATTGAGAGAGATAATTGTCATAGGACTTAATGTCATCTTTGTAGATAAGAGTGCTGTGTTTGTTGGTCTCTCTTGTCTTAAAATAGACATTTCAGTTTTTCCTCTAAGGCTGGTTTTTCATCTGTGAAGTTTCTGAGCTGTTGTTTATCCATGAATCTATGTATCCTTCCTTCAAACCTGAATGTGAGTTGGGTGGGGTGCAGTATTCTCGGTGAGGCATCCATTTCATTCAGTCTTGTCACAATATCCCACCAGTGTCTTCTGGCCTTGAGAGTTTCTTGTGACATGTCTGCTGCATGTCTTAGGGATGCTCCTTTGAATGTAATTTCCCTTTTTGAGCTTGCTGCTTTCAGTATTCTATCTCTATTTGTGGGATTTGTCATTGTAATGAGGATGCGTCTTGGGGTGTTTTTCTTCGGGTCTATTTAATTGGTACTCTTTGGGCATGCAGGATTTGATTGAATATAGTCTTTAACTCTGGGAATATCTTTTTGATAATGTCTTTGACAGTTGATTCTTCCTGGAGATTACCTACCTGGGCCTCTGGGAGTCCAATGATTCTTATGTTGTTTTTGTTGAGTTTATCAAAGACTTCTATTTTTATTTGTTGACATTTCTTGAGTACTTTTTCCATTGCCTGATTGCTTGTCTTAAGGTTCTTTTCCAATTTTTTCTGCTTAGTTGAGGTTTTCTGCATCTCATCTTCCAGCATGCCAATTCTGTCCTCAGCTGCTATTACCCTGCTGGCGAGGCCATCCACTGAGTTTTTCAGTTCAGCTACCGTGTTCTTCAGATCTGTTATTTCAGTTTGGAGTTTTCTGATTTCTGTCTTTGTGTTCTGTTCAGATGATCTATGCTTTCTTTGAGTTCTACAAACATCTTCCATATTACTATTCTAAACTTCTTATTCGAGAGGTTAATCAGATGGTTGGAATTTTTTAGGTCATCTGAGCCATCATCTTCATTCTCTGTGCATGGTGTTTGCCTGCGAGGTTTCCCCATTGTCATGCTTGTAGTGTGATTTTTTTTCTGTGTGTTGTGGTGGGGTTCTTTGGTTAGAAAGAGTGCACGGCCGCAAAGCGAATCAGAGCGTCCATGCTAGATGGGAGAACTATATTTTGGGTCCTTTCGGCCCTCTCCCAAGAGGTTTCGGAGACAGGACAGTGGAAAAACACGTACAGGCAACACTCACAATTGGGAATCACTGGGCAGGTGTAGATTTTCCCAGCCTGACATCACAAACAGGGGACCTTCCTTTCTGCAGAATACTGCAGATAGCTGGTTTTCATGGTCAGACACAGTTCCTTGGTGCTCTAGCCCTTAGATGAGCCTCTGGGAGGGCTATTTTTCTGTGCCCTTTTCAGCCCACTCCCAAGAGGTTTTGGAGACAGGACAGTGGAAAAACACACACAGGCAACACTCACAGTCGGGAATTATTGACCTGTTCCCATTTTTTAAATAGAAGAACTCTTTGATATATGATTAAATTTGTTATCATTCATGCCATTCATAATTCCATTGAAAATATTTATTTGTTATAAAAACCCATTACTTCAAACACTATGTCTAGTGCGAGGGATATGCTATTTTTGTTTACAGTCTACACTAACTTTTTAGTTACTAAGTAAATTACTAAGAGGATTTTGTTACTAAGTAAATTCATTTTCTGGGTTTTCACCTTCTCTTAGCAAGAAAAGTTTTCTTGTGATACCCAGTTAATGTAATGATTCCCTAATTCTTGTGAATATTTGTATGGAGTTATGTACTATATAAGAGGTAGTGGAGTATATTAAACTAATTTCAGAGAACAAAAGCCCGTATAAAGAATCCATAATGACCCTAACTGGAAATCAAGGAGGCTGAGGAATGGAGAGGAGGAGGGAAGGACCATGATATAATGGTGAAGGGATAATGAAATACTGGTGAGGCAATTGGTATACTAGTTTTGCAATCTAAACTAACAATAGTATCATAAAATATTATGCCTCAGTAGAAATGAACAACAATAGTTTTCTGAGATAATATATTTTGTGTCAAATTGAAGCCACCACATATACTGGGTTATCAGAGGCAGTCTTATATCAAAATGGGCTACAAATGTACTTCTGATAGTTTGAAATTTAGAAATCATTCCTTTACTGAAATAATCTGAAGAAAGTATGTGGTCTTAGTAACATTCAAATATCATTTTATACCTGTAGGTTAATATTCATCCTGCTTATAAACAAGAAGTATTGTAAAGTTTATTACCCAAGTTACAGCAGGGATCACATGGGTATTAGTTTCTCTGAGAAAAGAACTAACATGTCAAAACAATAGTTCATGTAGTCACAGACAATTTCATTTCAACTGATATAAATAATAAACCTTTCTATACTTGATATATGCTATGCTATCTATATATGTGGTTGAACATTGCATAATTGTTTGAAAAAGAAGAGAAAGGAAGAAAAAACGTGGTGTTTCTGGTAATCCCCACAATGTAGAATTGGAGCAACAGTCATCTAGGAATACCTATAGCTTATGTTTACATTTAATTTTGACTAATTCATTTGCATATATCATACATACATTAGGTTACATATCTTTATACCTAGAAAATAATCTTTCTTATCCTTTTAAAAATCCTCATCAACTATTTAGATAATATTCAACAGTGATACTATTGACCACTTTTTATTGTTTTGAAGCCACATGAAATAGATGACAATACTCATCTCTCCTCATCAGTGGAGACCAAATGTCTCCAGAAATTGTCACATGTTCTTTGAGCAAGGTAACCTCATTTGTAAATCACTAACTTGGAAGTATTGTGAGAATTTTATAGTTTCTGACTGGAAATAATAAAGAATATCAAAATTTAACAAATAAGTTATGGGGCCCGGGAGATAGCATGGAGGTAAGGCGTTTGCCTTTCATGCAAAAGGTCATCAGTTCAAATCCTGGTGCCCCATATGGTCCCCCGTGCCTGCCAGGAGCAATTTCTGAGCCAGGAGTAACCCCTGAGCACTGCCGGGTGTGACCCCAAAAAACCGAAAAACAAAAACAAAAACAAAACAAATAAGTTGCACTCCATCATTTATCACTTATTTGATCAAGAACCAGTTTTTTAACTGATTATGATAGGAATGACTTTACCAGATGATAGATTACATTTCTCCTGCACAGTAATGTTGATACAGTTAGCTTGAAGACATTTAGACGAGGTCTTTACTTTTTTTTAAATTTTTACTGTTTTCATTATTTATTACAAATTCGCATACTTGTCCAACTTCAGAAGTAATATACCTGACCTCTGAAGGATTTGAATATGCCACCTTTTTCTTGGGCAGTATACATGGAGGAAAAGGGAAGAGCACATGTGTACTATTTGAACATACTTTAGTACCTGATTTTTCCCTAAGTAATTTCAATTAAATATGCAGGCACCCTATTTCTTCTCTCTCTGTGTTAAAGTACTCTGATTTACAGAATTCCTCATATTTTAGACATACAATGTTCCAAAACCTGTCCCACAAGTGCCAAATTCCCGCCACTGGAGTCCCTAGGTTTACCTCTCACCATCCAACTGTGCATATCATGCCTCAGTAGGGACACTTTTTTAAGTTTGATTCATTGTAGTTCATATCTAATGCTTTCAGTGTTCTTGACTCAGTGGTTTGTATGTAAAGACAAACTGCTTCTAGATACCACCAATGTACCCAATGACCTTAGCTCCTATTACTTCCTATCCATTTCTTATTTATAACAATATTTATGAAGCTCAACAATGTTTGACCCACTTCTTTGAAAAATGTCATAGATATCCTTAGAGAGATTGCATTAAATCTGTACAATGCTTTGGGAGGTATTTCCATTTTAATTGTTAATCCTTCCAACCCATGAGCAGGGTATATGTCTCCATTTTCTTGAATTCTTTTCTCTGAGGCATAATTGTGAATGGGATTGCTTTTTAAAATATAATCATTTTTCTTTCATTATTTGTATATAGAAAAACCATGAATTTTTTAAAATTAATTTTGTAATCTGCCTCTTTTCTATATAAATTTATTGTTTCTTAAAGCTTGTTGGTAGAGTCTTTAGGATTTTCTAGGTATAGTAACATGTCTTCTGCAAATCTGGGAACAGGGGTGGAGAAAGGGCAACATGGATGGTGGAGTGCTGCTGAGCAATGTCACTACATACCTGAAATACTACTGTGAATGATTTGAGAAACCTCTGCATTTAAAGGAAACAGTGACTAGGATACAAAGGCAACACAGACAATGGGAGAAATTATTCACCCAATAGACATCAGATAGGGGGTTAATATATAATGTATGAGAGGCACTGATAGAACTTAGCAAGATAAAAAATCTAACCCAATTATAAAATGGGGAACAACAATCAACAGACATTATCTCAAAAAAGAAATTCAAGCTGAGTGATAGCACAGTGGTAGGGTATTTGCCTTCAGGCGGCTGACCTGAGAGACCCAGACTCGATACCCAGCATCCCAAATGGTCCCCCAAGTTCGCCAGAAGATATATTTCTCAAAAAACTAAAAATTCAGCTACCATATGACCCAGCTATACTATTCCTAGGGGTGTACCCTAGGAACACAAAAGCACAATACAAATCTGCCTTCTGCACACCTATATTTGTTGCAGCACTATTTACAATAGCCAGAATCTGGAAACAACCCGGAAGCTCTTCAACAGAGAAGAATGACTGAAGAATGACTAAAGAATGACTAAAGAAACTGTAATACATATACACTATGTATATACTATGCAGCCATCAGGAGAGATGAAGTTATGGAATTTTCCTGTTCATGGAATGGACATGGAAACTATTATTCTGAGTGAAAAGTCACAGAAAGATAGACACAGAATAATCTCAATCATCTATGAATTTTAAGAAAAATAAAAGGCATTATTGTAATAATACCCAGAGACATTAGAGATGAGGGCTGGAAGGACCAGCCTTTGATATGAAGCTTACCACAAAGAGAGGTGACTTTTGTTAGAGAAATAACTACACTAACAATTATCATGACAATAGTAATGAGTAAGAGAAGTAGAATGCCCGTCTCGAATATAGGCAGGGAGAGGAGGGAGATGGGCATTGGTGGTGGGAATATTGCACTGATAAAGGAGGTGTTCTCTTTATGACTGAAACTCAACTGCAAATATGTTTGAAACCATGGTGCTTAAATAAAGAATTTTTCTTGTTGTTGTTTGGGGCCACACCCAGTGATGCTTAGATGTTACTCCTGGCCATGTGCTCAGAAAAGCTCCTGGCTTGGGACCCCCCCGGGGATTGAACCATGGTCCACCCTACTGCTATGTCTCCACTCCAGCCCCAATAAAGATATAATTAAAAAAAAAAAGAACCTTACTAAATTGTGTTTTTATTTTAATTCAATTTTCTACAAAGTAGCAAATTATTTTAATTTACATTTAATTGCTTTCTAATGACATGATATTGAAGGATATTTTATTAGAATAGCAAAACATATAGTATATGTTCATATAGTTTAAACTATGTTTATATATAAATATATACCCTCATATATTCATATATAACATAAACGTGGGAACACAGGGCAGTATTCTTTTTCTGATCCCATGAAATCATTGTCTCAGGCAGTGACAGTCAAGAGGTCTTCAAAAATATTTTTTCTATATCCTTTCTTCTGATCATGTGATGGCATTCCATCATTTTCTCCTGTCAATTTAGGCATGGGCTAGTGACTTAGTTTGGCTAAGGTTGAAGAGTGAAAGATCTATGACATTTCAAAAGTTTTCAGCCAGTTTTAGAATTTCTGTGTTCTCTGTTCTTTCGGCCTCTTCCTACCCTGAGTCTTTTTTATGAAGCAGGGGTCCTACCCTGACTTGTGATGGAAATGAAGGTTAAATGAGAAACAAATGTTTAAAGACATTGCAGTTTGACAATATTATGTTCAGAAGCATAGCCTGTCTGGCCCCTCTGATTCAGCCACTGCCACCAGCCCATCAGCATGTGCTGTTGTGCCATCATGCTAGTAGGCAGGGCCAAGATAACACCACCACAGAACAAACAGCTGATCATGGAGTCAGGTACTGTTCAAAACAAGGAGAGAGTTCGGTGATATTTATATACAATCCATTCAATTCCAAGCAACAAAGTAGGTGACAACACTATGCCATCTGCCAACTCAAATTATTTTTGTCATCGCATATTAAAAATTCTGTTTTAATATTCAGCAGGGAAAAATTTAATGTGGATTGGCTTCAGGAAACTTTTAAAATGTTTTTTCCCTTCATGACAAATGTATATAAGCTAATAAAAAGAACTAATATTTATTAATCCTTAATTGTGCATCAGGGACTCTACCAACTGAAACTCCTTTATTTTTCTTTGGAACATGGTAAGGTGGTTCTATAATCATCCCTGCTTTATAGATGAAGAAACTGATGCTCAGAGTGATAATACTTATCAGGATTTGAATTGAGTTACATTAGTTCATTTGGGGGAGGGAGGTGGATCAGGGGCATATGTAGTGGTGCTCTGGACGTATTTCTGGCTCAGCATGCAGAGATTACACCAGGTATTGCTTGGGAAACCAAATGTAATATTGAGGATCCATATTGGTTGTTTCCAGACTTTCTGAAGGTTCTAAATTTGGCACATTTTGGTCCTTCCAGGCCCTTGCTCTACCATCTTTCTTCTCTTCACATTTCTTTACTTATTGCTTTCAAAGATTTTATCCAGTATATATGATTTTAGCCAACAAATATTTATCGAATAGGCAGTACCTAGCCTTGTGACACAAAATTGAGTGAAGTTACACTTTTTATTTACAATAAAAATACATTAACCACAAATAGTCACATTAGGCCATTAAATATACGTTAATTTTAATTCGAAGTTTATATAACATAAAATTAATCCTAACAATTTCCCAGTATACTGCTGCATAATACTAAGTACTTTTATTTTGTTACTCAGCTGTCATTTCCATTCACCTCCAGACTCTTTAGTGAATGTATTTTTGAGAGGTTAAATGAAATGAGTGGAATTAATATCTTTAATTTAATCTAATAACTCTATTATGATTTAAATATGAATATACATGGGAAATTATTGGAATATTTTACAGTTATATTTTTGTACTTATTTTTAAGTTTTTTTGGTTTGAGGACAACAGCAAAGTTGTGCTCAGTGACTATTCTAGATCTGTGCTTGAAAATTGCTCATAGCAATCCTTGTGGGACAATATGTAGTTATAGGCATGGAGCCCTGGTCTTTAGCATGAAAAAAATCTCCTTAACAAAGACTAATTCTGATGGAAATTTGCCATTCATCCATTGCCCTCTGCCTGGAATGTAGAAATGATCGCTGGAGTATTGATTTTGAGACTATAAGATACACTGGGGCTAGAAGTAGGTTTTTAGACCACAAGATGATGAAATACATAGTTTCTGTTATGTTTGACTGTGAAAACTGCTTCACTAATATTCAACTGCCTATTTTTGGACTTCTTTCATGTGAGGAATTAATTACTCTTGCATGAAAGTAACTATTATTTGAGTTTATTCATATATAGAAAAATACAGTCCTCATTCATACTCATATGAACCCTTAAATTACTAGCTTATTATAAAAAATTCCCTAATTACCTGAAAACTTAAATTCATAATAACCATAATCATGTAGGGAATAGTAGAGTTAGAAACAAACCAATATCTAGAGATTCTGGTGTCAAAACATCTGCTTTATTTATTATCCTACTTAAATTTCCAAAGATGTAATTTCTTCTCTCACTTTTATTATTGCTCCACATTTTCAAAACAGTTGACATGTAGGACAATGAATGACTATGGCGTATAAAGGCATGGTTAGTGATATGCCTAATAGATTATCTGGTAAGAATTAATGTGATGACCACTTTGTTCTCTTTGCTACTTGAAAATAGGTGTGCTTTACTTTAGTCTCCACTCAGAGAAGATTTATTGCCTCTGGGATCCTCTGGCTGTTTTCTCTGGGTTCTCCTGGCTTGGCAGAGAGAAAATTAGTCATATTCTTCTCAGACTGCAAGTACAGGATTTTGCAGGCATGATTTGGCTTGCATTTTTTTTCTTCTGGCTGTCTTACAACTGAGTTAGCCTCATCTGTAGAGGGAGGTGGTGTGCAAATCTGTCAGTTCTTCACTTGTTGGCTATTTTACAGAGAGCTTAGCAGAAACAGAGGTTGCTGACTCAAGTATAAATGAACTTTTCATATCTGCAGAGCTCAGTCAACTGCAAGATCCATGTTATTTGCAAGTTAATTAAGTCAATTAAAGATTTGTTGAACACCCTCTCTGACCTTCATTATACCCATTAAGTCCTACCTTCTCTGCTAACAAATGGACCTAAGCCGAGTACCTTTGCCTGCCTCATTGGTTCCAGGTGTGACCCAGCTGTAAACACAGTCTTCAGATGAGGGTGCTTTAAACTGATTGATGCTCATCACTCCATGGTTTTTCTGACCTTTGCACTAGCCTGTCTGCACAGCTGGGCAAAGAAACCTGTGCTTCTTAGTTATGCATGAAAAGATGAGGTAAGTAAAGTTCTCTCTTTTTACAGAAAATACTATCTACCAAGTATTTTAGACTTCATAGGACTTAGAACAACTCAACTCTCTATGGAAGGAATGATGGACTATGTGTAAAAGAGTGAGTGTGTAGCTGTGTTCCACGACCCTTTGCTTCTGGACACCGAAACTTGAATTATATATAATATTAATTTATCACAAAATATTTTTACGATTTTGATTATTTAGCATTTTGAAAATATATTACCTATTACTTTTGTGGGTGTCACAAAACCAAACCAGAGGTCAGATTTTTCTCAAGGATTTTGGTTTTTGCCCCCTAATCTATGGGCAAGGTAATGACATTAAAAGCATGATATTTTGGAATAACAGTCCCTGTAATGTTGCCAATCATCTCTACAGACTAGTGGTGGTACTAACTTCATCTTTCTTAACTTTGGTTTTCTTAATTGTGAAATGGGAGTGATTCCAGTGCATGCTAGAAAAGGCCACAGGTTGATGAGGAAATGGAAAGAGTATTTTCTCACATATTCTACCTGGTTATGGTGGCACAATGCTTGGTTAGTCACTACAGGAGATCTAAAAGTGAATCAGGCATGCATGGCTACATTTGCCAAAAACTGGGATTCCAGCAAGGAGGAATCTATGTGCTTCAGTAACTGTTAGACATATGACAGTGATCATGGTTGAATGGGAAGAACAGCAGAGACAGTTTGTCATCTACATTTTAAAAATCAATTTAATTTATTTGATCAGTGTTATCACATAGTTGATCATAATACATTTGTTGCCAGATAAGTGAGAGCAAGATTATTTAAAAAATAGAAAGCTAAGGAAGTAAAGAGGGAAAATTAGTACTGTAACGAGCAAATTTGGAAAATTATTGTATCTTCAATGAGGTCAATAAACATGAAGGTTGAGTAAGCACGTGTTAGCTGACCATTCTGTTACTATATTTGTTTCTGAACATTAAGAGACTTCCGCTCTATATTGGCATCTAAATTGCTATCCTCCTATGGAAATGACAGTATCAAACAAAAATGAAATTGTGTGGTGGCATTTGTGGCCTCTTGGGCCAGGAAGTTTAAGCACTAATATAAGCTTCATACTGGAGCTCTTATGAGGAGTGTTTTAGTTTCCAGGTCTTTCTGAAGTACGAGAAGGTGTGTATGGAGAATATCTATATTCACTTCAACAAAGTCCTATTTTTATCAGCCCAAATACCAGCATAAATGGTGTTTGGTCGGATTGGTGTCTCTAAAGAGAGTATTAGAGAAGGGGTGAAGCAAAGTGGCAATTATGGGTGATATATGCAACAGGCATGGCTTTACCAGGGTGAACGAACCAGCCAGCCCTCTCCTCCCTCGATACCCAGCTTTTAACTTTGTGGCCTGTGTACCCATTATTTTTCACAGTTTGGTTTATATGTCTTTTGAGAAAAAAAGAGAGTCTTTCCCCTTATTTATTTTATATTTAGTCACTATGAAATTACAAAGTAATTTATGATTGGATTTCAGGCATACAATATTTAAATACTGATCCCTTCACCAATGCCCCCACCCTATACCACCCTTTGCCTCTCACCTACTAGACTTTATGAGAGGTGCTTTTTTGTTTCTATATGCTTTTGCGCTGTGATTTACAGTACTGTTGCTAATAGAGTTTCTTTTTTTTAATTTTTAAATATCTTTATTTAAGCACCATGATTACAAACATGTTTGTAGTTGGGTTTCAGTTACGAAAAAAGAATACCCTCCTTCACCAGTGCAACATTTCCACCATCAATGCCCTCCCCTATCTCCTGTATTCGAGACAAGATTTCTATTTCTCTCACTCACTGCCATTGTCATGATGGTTGTCAGTGTAATTATTTCTCTAACTCCACTCACCACTATTTGAGGTAAGCTTCATATCATATAGGATTTCATAAATAACACCTTACCACCTTTCGGCACCACCTCCTCCTCCTGTTTTAATGTTTCTCTTGACCATTCATTGTCATTCTATACATTTCTAAGAACTTTACATATATTAAATCATTTATCATGAAAGAGATTTTTACTTATTCAGTGCAAAATAGGTAGGCTTCTACAATACGCTGCTGTTTTTCCTCCTCCTCCCCCTCCCTATTGAATTAAATCCACAGGTTCAAACGCCAAAACACTGGAGATATCTCTCCCTCTCTCTTTTTCTTTCTCTCTCTCTCTTCTCTCTCTCTCTCTCTCTCTCTCTCTCTCTCTCTGACACACACACACAGACACACACACACACACACACAAAAGGATTTTGAGGAGTTCCCTTAGCTCCTAGAAAGCAGCCAACTCCAAAAAATTCTGGAAATGTAAGAGAGCTACTTCCTCTTCATTCCAGTATTTGATTTTAGGGAAACTGTCATACCTGGAGGCGGTCTCAACACCAATCTAAGGTGCTACATTCAATGGTGATTTCAACCAATATATAACAAGGCATACTCTGAGTGAGGTAGTAATATATTAATCCCACTAATCTCAATCCCACAGAGCATCACTGGATGTTGCACAAAAACCAAAAAAAAAAAGGAAGACAAATTCAATTCCACATTTAATATTCAATCACCAAGTGGAAAGTGATAGTACATGTGGAGAATTGGTAGAGCATTTGTCTTGCACACAGCAGAACTGGGTTCCACCTCCCACACTCCATATGGTTCCCTGAGCATCACCAGGAAAGATTTCTGAACACAGAAACAAGAGTAACCCCTGAGCATCACCACCTAGTGTGACCCCAAAACAAAACAAAACAAAATAAAATAAAATCATCACCAAGAGGCCTCTCTGTTCATATTCAGTTTTTTCTGTAACTACCTTCTTCTTACTTTGGAACTCAAAAAGTCTCCTTTTGAGCCTTTTCTTGTTCTCTACATGTTCAAATTCAATTTAGTTCAATTTTCCATGTTCTCTACATGTTCAAATTCAATTCTTCTGCCTATGCTACCTAAAAAGCCCTCACTGATTAAATAAACACTGAGATATCTCTATCCTTAAGAGTGGTGTGTACAAAACTAGCTTGCATCCATTTGTATGTAAAAATATATTGTTTTGTGGCACTTCTTATCTTCATTGATGTATGCATTGATGTCTGTATGCATTCCTCATTTCTAATTTAGTTTGTCACCTACAAAGTTTTTCCTGTGACTAGCTCACACAGCAGGTGATCAATAACTGCTATTTAATAAGGAGCTGATTCACTGCCAGCTCTCTGGCCCCCATGGCTCAAGTTGTTCTAAACCATGCAGCCTTCCAAGAAAACCTTGCTTCCTTGGCTTCTTTCCATTATACTGGTGTGAATTTCACTGCAACATGTTCAAGGGAAAAATTCAAAAGTGGCCTTTCTATACTTGGGTAACTGTGAAAGAAATAGACCCCAGTGGAGATAAGCCTAAGGTGCCATTTAGATAAAACTCACACCTCTGACTACTCATTTTCCTTTAGAGAAATGAAATAATTTCCAACCAGAACTTACTCTGAGTACTTGCTGTAATATTGTGTGTCAATATATGTGCACATAACAACACACTTATATATAAGTAAATATAAATCTCTGTATAACCAAAATAAGCCGAGGGCTTGGTTTTACTATTTTCATTTCACTAAGTACAAAAGGCTGATAGTAACCTGTCTAATATATCCAAAACTGGATGCCAGACAGATTATCTTGAGTTTGACCTCTTGATCTACATTTCAATTATGAATGAAACAGATTCCAATAGAGAAAATTTGGGGGACCCATTTTACATCAGATCTATATTTTTACATTATACCTTTTGAGTGAAATAGAACCATGTGTGTAGAACCATCTTGTGTAGGCTAGAGGAAATAATTTTAAACTGCAATGCTGATAAATGTTATGCTTTTATTTTATTGAATATTTTTGGATTACCCAACCTTATCAAATTGTAATTATATAAATGCATAGGCTTATTATGTATGGTGCATTGACTTGAAAAATGTATGTATTACAAAAATATCTTAGTAGTGAACTGATAAATCCATTACCACATACAACTATGTTGGTGTTGTTTGGGCCACACCTTAGCTCTCTACTCAGAAATCAGGCTCAGGGAACCAAATGGGATGCTGAGATTGAACCCAGGTCAGCAGCATGCAAGGCAAAGACCCTATCTGCTATACTTTCACTCCAGTCCCATAAGTATTTTCATTATGCAATGATAATATTTAAGTTCTATTTTTTCTTTTTTAATTTACTTTTTATTTTAATCATAGTGGCTTACATATCATTGACGATAATATTTTAGGTACATATTAACATAAAATCAGAGGAATTCCCATCAAAGAATTGCCCTCCCTCCACCTCCGTTCCCGTCTTACCTCCCATATCCTCAACCCTGACCCCCGGGGCTGCTAGAATAAGTGGTGCCCTCTGTGCCTAGCTTACTACTTAGTGGTCTTACACTTGTTTGGTCTTGGTACCTCCCTTATTTCCCCCTATAATTGGGAGGCGGGACTAGATAATTAAAGTTATGTGGTTTTGTTTGAAGAAAAGTAATAAACTGGGGCAAAAAATCAAATATGCCAAAAATGGGCAGAGTCCTTCTAGAGACTCTCATCTTAGGTTTGAGAGCCCAAGGGGAAAAAGGTGAAACACCCAAATAGTACAAAAAGAAGTGTCAAATAAAATATCCAGTGAACACTCCAACAGTAAAGATTAGCACCACATAAAAGCCATGGTCTTGAGATAAAAAACATGGCAGAGCACATAAAAAAAAAAAGAAGAAAATAAATAAATATAAATGGAGACAACAACTTCAATAACCACACCAAAACAAAGAAATCAACAAAAACTAGATAAATAAATAAAAAAATTGTTTTGTGCTCCCCCCCCTTTTTTCTTCCCTTCTACACAGGCACAGTAAATATTGGGGTCATTTGAAAAGGAATTCCCTTGGCCTAAGAGATACAGGGTTTCTCCACCCTTGAAGTATATTGTCATGGGATTAACTATAGACTCCTTTCAGGTTCATTTACTCTCCCCTTGGTGCTTTTGTGGTGTATGGAAGAGTTCTGCTCCGTCCTGGGTGATAAAATCAGACCTCTCTATCTAGAGATCTCGGTATCTGCACATGTCAAGGAGTGGAACTTATGATGAAGTCTTTCGTTGTGGTTCTAGAAGTTCTGTTGCCTCAGTGTCATTTTAATCCGTCTTCTGTGGTTGGCGGTCTTAGTCTTTGCCCTGACCCTAGGATGGGGTCTGGGATAGCGTATGTCCATTGCAATTATCTCAGACAGACCTCTGAAACTAGAGATCATGGTTATTGTGCAGGTCGTAGCTCAAACCCTAGACTAGGGCTTTTTTATTTGGTCCCAGGATACATACAGTCCGGTCATGGTTCTATCAGCCAGTCATCTGTAATTCGCGATGTTGGCATTTGGACAGACCAAAGGGTGACAGGTCTTCTGATTTTGTCTTATCATTAGCTGATGAGGTAGGATAACCTGCTCTTAGGTCAAATTATTCCCATTTTCCTCGTTGTCAGGTTATCATATTAGGGCTGACACTTGTTGGTGCCCGAGCAGTATTAAGGATGACCTGGATGGGATTTGTTTCCTGTGGCTGTTGTGAAGAACTGTGTCATTTCTATGTCTGGGATCCAAAATTCAAGGCTGGATGGTTGGTGTCTAGTCACCTGGGGTCTAAGTTGAGTCCATGTGACATATTTTCAAGGTGGGAGATGCCCCTGTATTGTAAACAAGTATGAGGTCTTATCCCTATTAGATAAGAGCTCGTTTTTTAACGTAAGATTTTCCCTTTTTTTTAGTGTGCCTTTGTAGGGAGAAGTAGTGCTACATTATATTGCTGGTACATGAGGGTGGAACAGGTCACACACCTTAAAAAGATAAAAATAGAAATAAAGATATATGTGCTCACATATATATATAAAGAAAAAAGATTTTAAAAATGAAATAAAAAAGTAATTAAAGTAACAAAGTGATGCAAGAGACTACCTTACATTTGGGGAAAAGCAGGTAAAGAGGTAGTATAATACAGGTCTTATACTTATGATGGAAGTATAGTTTTCCCCATTGTCTTTTGAGATTTTCTTGTGATGTGTTATTTTTAAGTGTTCAGATGCATAATGCTGTAGCATTATGTTTTGTATTGTATTGTATTGTATTTTTCACACTATTGTATTGTAATTGTCACACTAACCATTAAAATACCAGCATTAGTTTATCTTATTGTTGGATTAACTGGGTTCTACCCTATTCAGAATATACTTGTTGCTCATTGGTTGGAAGCACCCTTAGATAAAGCACCTTTCAAATTGGCACTTTAGACCACTGGTTGCCCACCAGAGGGTATGGTCTGCCGCTTCCTAATAAAAATCCCGGGTCTCAGGAAAAAGTCCTTTAGGGGGCTTTGGTTTTCCATCATTGAGCTATCTGCTTGCCTGTGGAGCTCCTGAACTAGTTTAATCCCTTTAACCATAAGTGGATTATTTCAATACTGCATCTGTTTGTTTCCAGACCTGTGTCTCTCCAAAGCTCTGGACTTCTGCTTTATCTTATAGATAGATATAGCCTGAAACATTTACCAACATCTCTTCATTGTTCTGATTAACAATCCCTGACAGCCATTATTCTAAGGTCTATTGCTGACTTCAACGTTTTAGATGCATATTTAGATGCATATTCAAAATATAAATCATTTTATATAATTTATATAATGCATATTTTGAACATATATAAATATATATTATATAAATGTATATAAACTATATATATAAACTATATACATTTATATAATATAAATGTAATATAGATGCAGGCTGAAGACAGGCTTCAGTGGGGGACAGAAAGAAAACTGAGAACATTGGTAACTTGAAGTGTACACTGATGAACTGACCGTTGTTGGAAGTTTATATGATAGAAACTAAGCCAGCATATCTTGTGATAATTCACTTAAAAAATGAATAATAAAAGGATATTTTAAAATTGACTTTTAAAATAAAAGTTGCTTTGTCAGTTGGATTTCATACATACAACATTTTTTTTGGGGGGTCACACCTGGCGGTGCTCAGGAGTTACTCCTGGCTGTCTCTCAGAAATAGCTCCTGGCAGGCACGAGGAACCATATGGGACACGGGGATTCAAACCAACCACCTTTGGTCCTGGATCGGCTGCTTGCAAGGCAAATGCCGCTGTGCTTTCTCTCTGGGTCCTACATACAACTTTTTAATACTGTACCTGTTGTATCACCAGTGTTATTGTTAGTATGGAGAATTACAACTGATTTTATATTTTTTATTTTATTTTTTTTTCCCTGAGACCCAGGTCTTTATTGGGAAGTGAAAGACCATTCCCTAGGATGGAGAACAGGTAGGGTAAGGGACCAATCCAAAATGTGTTTCCAGTCCAATGAGTGAAAAGCACCAACAAAGAAAAATTTTCTTGAATAGAATGAAAACTCAGTTACTACAACAGTCCACTGCCTTCTAAATGCTCTTTAAAGATCTTCTCCTGTAGAGGCAGTTGTTACTTCTAATCCAAATTTGTCCTCTGTACCATACCCATCCCAGGGCATATGCAGGGACAGACTAGTCCACTGAATCAGGGTTTGTGTATTTTCACTTCCCTGGAGGAAGAACAAGCTACCTTGCATTCTAATGCAGAGTGATTATATAGCACTTATTTTATACATATATATGTGCAGAACTTTACTACAGGGTGTTAATCCCAGAGAGTTATGTGGGAATCAAATTTGCCAGATAGTTGTTACTCATTTTCCTCTCCATGTCTCTATAGACAACTTCTTTTGATTTCTCTGATCCATTGCCCAATGTGTGAAAAAGGCCAGTCATTATTGATCATTTGCTCACCCGAATTTCTGTCATAGGTGTCCTGGTGGAGCTCTAGGGGCACTCAGGGGGACCCTTGTTGGCAGGAGAGAAAATTGGGCTTCCAGACCTCCATATACCTGTGAGTACACCCGTGTTGGACAACCAACAACGCTCAGTCTCCACAGTGATAGCGGCTCTTAGGCACCTCTGGCTCTGGAGACAAAACAACAGCTGACTTTTAAAAAACTGATTAACTTTATTTAAATATCATGTTTTTATTTTATTTTATTTTAAAACCTTGATTACATGCATAATTGTGTTTGAGTTTCAGTCATGTAAAGAACACCACCCATCACCAGTGCAACGTTCCCATCACCAGTGTACCAAATCTCCCTCCTCCCACCCACCCCCCGCCTGTACTCTGGACAGGCTCTCCATTTCCCTCATACATTCTCATTATTAGGACAGTTCAAAATGTAGTTATTTCTCTAAATAAACTCATCATTCTTTGTGGTGAGCTTCATGAGGTGAGCTGGAACTTCCAGCTCTTTTCTCTTTTGTGTCTGAAAATTATTATTGCAAGAATGTCTTTCATTTTCTTAAAACCCATAGATGTGTGATACCATTCTGCATTTTTCTCTCTCTCGCTCTCTGACTTATTTCACTCAGCATGATAGATTCCATGTACATTCATGTGTAGGAAAATTTCATGACTTCATCTCATCTGACAGCTGCATAATATTCCATTGTGTATATGTACCACAGTTTCTTTAGCCATTTGTCTGTTGAAGGGAATCTAGATTGTTTCCAGAGTCTTGCTATGGTAAATAGTGTTGCAATGAATATAGGTGTAAGGAAGGGGTTTTTGTATTGTATTTTTGTGTTCCTAGGGTATATTCCTAGGAGTGGTATAGCTGGATCATACAGGAACTCGATTTCCAGTTTCTGGAGAAATCTCCATATCACTTTCCATAAAGGTTGAACTACACAGCATTCCCACCAGCAGTGGATAAGAGTTCCTTTCTCTCCACATCCCCGCCAACACTGTTTG
>PVKC010020067.1:0-18793 GCA_004027635.1 Crocidura indochinensis
CTATATATTGTAAAGTTAGAAAGACCTACAGGCATCCGGAAAAACAAGCTAGTAACTCTACTGCTGATGAACAGAAATTCTGCATTAACAACTGCTGGGAAAGGGACTGTTGAAACTCTTTTCTGATCCATATTTGAGAGAGCAAATGACAAGCACCTCCTTCAACTCACCAGGGAGAAGCAAAGTCCAGGATGTTTAACATTCATTAAGGCACGAGATACTGAACAGATCATGTACGAGAAGCATTTTTATCCAGGAGAACAAAGTAGGTAATGTCTTAAACATGAACATAATTTGAAACACGTTGAAGAGAGTTTTTGATTTAACAAATGCTAGTGGCAGTGAATATCTTCAAAAGGGGAGTGATGGACAAAGAAGATATATTTTTCTTCATGTTCCTATGTTTCTCCAGAGTCAATGGTCTTATCTTTTAAAGCTACATAGAACAGTGATATCTTTTGTTTGTTTGTTTGTTTGTTTTGCTAAGTCTACTCCTTACATAAAATATAGAATGACTTTCAAAAAAATCTCAAAATAAAGAATCAGGTACAAAGATATAGTGTTTCTCTATGTAGTTTGTATACAACCAATAAAAGGAACTTACATTGTGATAACACCAGAAAAGGAATTCTTGTTAAGAAATTTGTCTCTGGGGGTGGAAAAAAAAAGAGAAAGAAACCTGTTTGTACATTTTTTTTTGTGTGTGGTTTTTGGGTCACACCTGGCAGTGCTCAGGGGTTACTCCTGGCTCCATGCTCAGAAATTGTTCCTGGCAGGCACGGGGGACCATATGGGGCACTGGGATTCGAACCGATGACCTTTTGCATGAAAGGCAAATGCTTTAAATAAACTTTAATTTTTTAAATAATTGTTCTTGAGTACATTTTTACCTTAGTTGGAGAAGAAAATCTTGAATCCTATATTTTTATACAGATATTTTCAGCAGTTTGAAAAATTTTATTTTAAAAATAGCATTTCTGTTTGTTTGTTTGTTTGTTTGTTTTTGGGGGGCCACACCTGGTGATGCTCAGGGCTATGCACTCAGAAATCGCTCCTGGCTTGGGGGAACATATGGGATCCTGGTAGATCGAACTGAGGTATGTCCTAGATTAGCACATGCAAGGCAAACACCCTACTGCTTGCAACACTGCTCCGGCCACTCCATTTTTTAAATAACTATGTAACAACATTGCCGTTGCTATCACTTGTAATTGTTTAAAGAATCAAATAATCATTTAGTCTTTTACTGCTCTTCAGATCTAGGAATCAAAAGTTTCAAGGTTATTTTAGTTTTCTTTGTATATTTCAATGATCTTTACAATTCTTTCCTAGAAATGAGTTAGTTGGAAAATTTGAAAATAAAATTAATAAGATCAAACTTAGTTACAAGAGATGAAAATTCTGATATCTCAAAAAAAAAAAAAAAAGAACAAGATAGAGCAGCATCATAAGCTTTGCAGTCAAGAATATGGTTTGGGGGCCGGGCGGTGGTGCTGGAGATAAGGTGCCTGCCTTGTCTATGCTAACCTAGGACGGACCGCGGTTCGATCCCCCGGTTCCCTATATGGTCCCCCGTGCCTGCCAGGAGCGACTTCTGAGACAATAGCCAGGAGTAACCCCTGAGCGTCACCGGGTGTGGCCCAAAAACCAAAAAAAAAAAAAAAAGAATATGATTTGGAGGTCAATTCTAAAACTCCTCTGTGAAGAATGGCTAATCTAAAAGGAATCTTATGCTATATAGAAACCTGGTAACATAAAAATTCTTGCTCATCATTTTGACAGTAATTTAATCTGAGCCAGACATGACCTGGACTTTGAGTTGATTTAAAAAATGCAGAAGAATATCCATATTGTTTTCAAGAAAGACTGGACTAGATGGAATTCCCACAGACAGTGAATGAAGAGTTCCTTTCTTTGCACTTCCCTGCCTGCCAGCACTGATTGTTCTTGTTCTTTGTGATGTGTGCCAGTCTTTGTAGTTTGAGATGATACCTCATTGTTGTTTTCATTTTAATCTACCTGATTATTAGTGATGTGAAGATTTTTTCATGTGCCTCTTTGCCATGTGTATATATTTTTTGAGGAAATGTCTGTTCATTTCTTCTCCCCATTTTTTGAAGGGGTCAGATGCTTTTGTGTTAAGTTCTATCAGTACCTTGTATATCTTTATATTAGCCCCTTATCTGGTGGTTACTGGGTGAATAGTTGCTTCCATTCTGTGGGTGACCTTTATACCCTGGTCACTGTTTCCTTTGAAGTGCAGAAGCTTCTAAATTGGGCTCCTATCTAATCCTATATAATATAAAACCTATATAATCCAGCAATACCACTGCTAGGGATATAGTCTAGAAACACAAAAACACAATATAAAAATGCCCTCTGCACTCATATGTTTATTGCAGAGCTATTTATAATCATCAGAACCTGCAAACAACCCAGGCATCTGACAACAGATGAGTGGCTAAAGAAGCTGTGGGACATCTATACAATGGAATACTATGCACCTGTTAGGAATAATAAAGTCATGAAATTTTCCTATACATGAATGGCTATGGAGAATATTATGCTAAGTGAAATGCTTCAGAAACAGAAACAGGATAGTCTAACTCATCTGTAGGATTAAAGAAAAATAGGGACCAGAGCAGTGGCACAGAAATAGGACATTTGCCTTGCATGCTGCTGATCCAGGACAGACCTTGTTTCGATCCCTCAAGCCAGGAGCGATTTCTGAGCTCATAGCCAGGAGTAACCCCTGAGCATGACCGGCTATAGCCCCCCAAAATACAAAAACACAAACAAACAAACAATAACAACAAAAAGAAAAATAAAAAGACAGTATGGTTATAATACCCAGAGACAATAGAGATGAGGACTGGAAGAAACAGCCCATGATAATATAGCTTACCATAAAGAGTGGTGAGCACAATGATAGAAATAATTGCATTCAAGATCACCAATGACAATGATAATAAGAGAGAGAAATAGAATGCCTTTCCCAAAGACAGGCAAAAGAGGAGGAGGAAAATGGGGAACATTGGTGATAGGAAAGTTATACTGATGGTGTACATTTGATGACTAAAACCTAACATCAAACTTTTTTGTAACAATGGTTCTGAAATAAAGAAATTGTATAAAAAAGAAATGTGGACCCAAATCTCTGATCTGTTCATTAATTTACCCTTCACCAACTTGCTGAATAAGAAACTGAATTTCCAGTTATATTTTAGCAAGTATCTAGGTGACTGGTTATTCTAAAGATTGAGAACTGCTGCTGTAAGTTCAGAAGTAGAGTCTTCACAGAGTTTAATTTGTTCTTGAGTTGTCAAGAGATGGTTTGGAATGTGAGACAATAACTTGGAAAACTGAAATAGGTCTTCTACAAAGAGGAAGTTCTTTTGGAAAAAAAATATATCCTGAAAATTTTATGGTAAATATAATAATAATCAATAATAATAAATAAAAACAATCAGAATCAAAGGAAATTTGGAAGTCAATTTGCTGCACTGTGCTTCTTGCCATGTGAAGTGTTAGCATCTTTGATGAATCACACATGAATGTACAATGGATAATTTAAAGAAACTAGATAGAAGGCTGTTTCTAAAACCTAAACAAGATTTAATTCGAGTCTTTTCTGAAGTATCATTTTTGATTGAGAAAAGCAGAGGGAAGAAAATAGAATAAATACCAGCTTTTTAGAAGGAAAGAAATTGGTGAGGAGTCATAGGTGAATTATACAGCACAAGAGAATATGTTTGTTTAGAATATGTGTGTTTAGTCCCATTATGACAACCTGCGGAAGTTGAAATTCAGTCGAAGATTAAATATTTATTTATAGAAAATTTTCTAGGGAAAAAGAAACTTGAGGATGAGCATCAAATGTGAAAATCCTGAAATTAAATAATATTTCCCAGGGAATACAATGTCAAATAGGATGTGAATGTAAAATACAATGCCAAAATATTAATTTAATATTATTTCTTAATAATCTGATAAATCTATTGAATCTCAGAGAATTATTTGAAGGGAAAACTTTGCATATTATCTGTGTTTATGGAACTGCTCACACCTTTCATATTTTATTTCCTCAAAGAAAGTTTACCTCCTAAATTCCTCCTGCCATGGTTAGAGATTCAAGTGCCAAGCTGACTTAGAAGTGGTGATTAAAATAGTACCAGGTTGGGGTTAGAGAGATAGTGTGGGGTCCTGGGTTCTGAAAAAGGATGAATGACATTTTGTAAGGATTACATGCTGCAAGCCAAATGTTAGACTTTCTCAAGCCTATTTCCATTAACACCACCCTAAGCTACCTGGCCATACCAAGTATCCTATCTGGTAAGGACACAGGGAGCAGTAGGAATGTACCATAGACAACAGTCAATCTTATTTGTTGGTTTGTTTTTTCCTTCTTTTATTGCCACACCCATTGATGCTCAGGGGTTACCCCTGGCTATGCACTCAGAAATCGCTCCTGACTTGAGGGACCATATGGGAAGCCAGGATGAAACCATAGTCCATCCTATGTCAGCTGTGTGCAAGGCAAATGGCCTACCACTGCACCATCACTCCAGCCCTACAGTCAATCATTTTAAATATCTTTTTTTTGTTTTGTTTTGTTTTTGGTTCATACCCAGCAGCACTCGGCTACTCCTGGCTCTATGCTCAGAAATTGCCTCTGGCAGGCTCAGGGAACCATATAAGATGCCGGGATTCGAACCACCGACCTTCTGCGTGCAAATCAAATGCCTTACTTTCATGCTTTTTCTCCTGCCCCCATTTTAAATACCTTCAAAAAGCTAGAACTCCCTATATCCTTATATCCTATATTCCTATATAATCTAATTAATGATCTTGATTGAGGTTCATCTACTGCAAGAGACAACCTTGACCAGTAAGTTTGGAGCTATTGGTAGATTGATTTAAGTTTGGTTCAGCTTTACTACAATTGTGTGGTCTTGTCCTTCAACTTGAGAACCTAACATTTGGGAACTTATCCATGATTGAACAATAGTGACTCAGTCAACAAAGCTGCTCAGGTCCCATGAACTTACATTGGGCCTCCCTCAAAGTAGGTGAAGGCCTAAAGGGAATGGACGGGGGAGAAACTAGAAGTGGTTTTACTCCCAAGGCCAGAGGCTATGCATGGGTGACCCGATCTCCCATCAGGGAAGGTGGGTTTGACTGCTGTCACCACCGGTTTAACTCCCATCTAAGATCTAGTGGGTTTGAGTCCCACTGGGGTTCCAGTTACTCTGTGTCTCTGCTTTGTGTCTATCGTGAGAATTTTTGATGTGTTATTTGGTTATGATTGGATCTTCTGTCAATCTATCTTTGTTTATAGCAGTGAAGGAAGGTTGGAAACCACCTGATAGACTCATTTCTCTGAGAAGGATTTTATTTGTCCTGGAGACAGCCTTTTCTCAATCAATTTTAGATGTCTTCCTGCTATTCTTATTTCCCTGTCTTTATATCAATTGCATTGTGTTTTCTTCCCTTTGCCATTGTCCTGTTTGGTAAGAATGTGGGCCAGAAAAATTCCAAGAAAAATGCCACCCTGCTGGGGCAAGTGGAATACTATTTCAAGAATTTTAAGACCAAAGCTGCTATGTCTCAGATACCATCCGTTGAGAAAACTTGTGGATCCAACTGTCAACTAGAGTGGCCAATGCTCTAGACTGGATGGTCCCTCTGAATGAATGTTCTCTAAAACCCAGATTTACCCCATATCGGAGGAGTATTCAGTGACCACCTGGACTAGATACCATGCATCATGGACTGGAGATTCTTAGCAGAAGAGTCGCCATAATGACTCAAAACCACACCCCGGGAGATAGCATGGAGGTAAGGCGTTTGCCTTTCATGCACAAGGTCATCGGTTCGAAACCTGGTGCCCCATATGGTCCCCCGTGCCTGCCAGGAGCAATTTCTGAGCATGGAGCCAGGAGTAACCCCTGAGCACTGCCGGGTGTGACCCCCCCCAAAAAAAACAAACAAACAAACAAAAAAAACCCACACCTTCCCTACTAGCCAGACCATCTCTTTTCCTTTTACAGTAGGAAAGGAAGACCAAGGTGTCTCTGCCCACAGGTGCAGTGGACTCCTCCCAAAATGGATTCACTCCTGTCCTTCCACTTCCAAAGGAACCTGAGTTCCCACTGCCTTGCTACCCAGATTCTCTCTCACTCCTACTTCCTTTCCTTACTGTTCCCCTCTTCCTGACTCTTGATCATTGGAGAGTCCCCCTGTACCAGGGCTGGCTTTCCATATGGACTGCAAGAAGGGCCCTAGAGGAAAAAGAGAGGGAGGAGGAAGAGGGTAGAAAAGAGTCCAAAAGGTAAAGGGAGAAAGAGTGTAAAAAGGAGTACAAGCATAAAAAGCAAAATAAGTGTGAGAAAGATAGGCATTGCTTCCCGACCTACTGAAGAAACACCCCACAGCTGTGAAGAGATATTGGATCTCCTGACAGGGCGGAGGATGATCTGAAGGACACTGGACTCCCTGATGCTGAAGCTACTTACTTTACTTATGGAAGCAGCTATGTGGAAGACAGAGAAATGTTTGCTGGGGCCACTGTAGTGAAAAGCAATCCTGCTGAAAGGCACCTCTGCCCAGTGGGCCATCAGTCCTGACATAGGCCTTGCACATAGGAAGGGGGAAGATAATCAACATCTACACAGATAGCTGTTATGTATTTGCCATCATTCATGTTCATGAAGCCATTTATAAGGAGAGGGGACTTCTGTGTGCTGAAGGGAGAGAAATTAGAAACAAGCAGAAGAGTTTAGATTTTCTTCAGGCTATGTGTATCCAAAAACTGTGGCAGTGATTTACTGCATAGGACACTAGAAAGAAGAAGAGGTGGTTGCAACTGGAAACTGATATGTCAATCTTGTGGCCTGAGCAGCTGCCAGAAAGTCCACTGAAGCCCCTTCTGAACTTGCCCAAATCCATGTTGCTGGAAAATTCTTACTATAACAAGAAAGACAGGTACTATATTAATAAAAAGGAGAAGTTGGGGGAGAATGGCTGGGGAAAAGATATAGAAAGAAAGATCATTTGCCCTGAAGGCTGGGGGAACCATAATCAGATAGGTGCATAGCTGCATTCATTTGGAGAGTAGAAAGATGAAGGAACTCCTTAGGGGACAGTATGTCATAGAGAAGGTAGGAAGCTTGTGGTGTAGGAAGGCTTCTAGATGTCTTGTTTATAGGAAAGTGAATGAAGGGGGAAGAAAGGAAATCGTTCATAGGGGAAAGAACTGGGAATGTTTTGGGAATGTTAACTTCATAGAACTGGTGCCAGGGAAGTATGGATATAGATATTTGTTGGTAATGGTGGACACATTTTAGGCTGTGAAGAGGCCTTTCTCTCAAAAAGGGAGATTGTCAGTCAGGTAGCAAAGAATATCCTAGAGGAGCTTGTTCCCCAATTTGGATTGCCAGTAGCTATTGGATCTGACAATGGTCCAGCCTTTGCCAATTACATCTCCCAGGAAATGGCAAGGACACTACGAGCTAACTGGAATCTGCACTGTGAATATAGGGCCTCAGAGTCCAGGGCAAGTAGAGAGGATGAATCAGACCCTAAAGAAAAAATTAGTAAAATTAATTGAGGACACTGGCAGCAGTTGCCCTTATTTGGGATCAATATAAACCCTACACTTGCTCTGCCACTCCTTACAAGATTTTTTTTGGTGGAAGTCCCCAGTGTATGCCAGGTTTTGGGAGGATGCTCTAGGAACACCAAACGATCATGCTGTCCTCTAGTCCTTACTGGCTCTCTGACAGGTTCTGAGAGCTCTACACCAGAACATCAGAACTGCCCACGAATGGGAAGCTGAGACAGCACCCAAACTGACAGCTGAGGACAAGTTTAACATGGTGATGCAGTCCTGCTAAGAGGACACAGTCCCGGAACTCTTGAACCCCAGTGGAAGGACCCTACACAGTGATCCTGACCACTCACACTGCAATCAAAATAGACAAAATTGATTTTTTTTTTTTTTTTGGTTTTTGGGCCACACCCGGTGACGCTCAGGGGTTACTCTGACTGTGCGCTCAGAAGTCGCTTTTGGCTTGGGGGACCATCTGGGAAACCAGGGGATTGAACCGCGGTCCATCCTAGGCTAGCGCAGGCAAGGCAGGCACCTTACCTCCAGCGCCACTGCCCGGCCCTATTAAACCATGGGTTCTCCTCTCCACCTCAAAAAGGCGCCAGACTAAAAGAATTCCTGGCAGTGGAGCCACTGCAGGGCGAGGAACAGAGACTGAAACTCCAATTGGTCAGAAAGTCACTGGAAATCTCTGTTCCAACAAGACAGTTAACAATCATGGTTTGGTTTCTGACAGTGGTAGGATTGGGGATGGCAGGACACAAGGTTTACCTCCCCACTTCAAGTGAGTGGATTCTTTCAAACTCGAGAACGGGGAGAGTGGTGGCCCAGATGAACACATCACAGAATGACCCAAGTTCTGCCCAGACCATTGCCAGCTTGTCGGGGACATAGATACGGGACTGGGGGGACAAGCAGAAAGGCACCACTACTGTCATAGTCAGTAGACTCTGGAATTGGGGTATAGGTATTTATTGGCTGAGTGTGAAATATGGGGGATGAAACAAAATGTCTGCAGTGTAGACGTCTATATTTGCCCAGGGTTAGAGGAAGGAGGATGTGGGGGTAGCTAGGATTTCCACTGTGCTTCCTAGGTCTGCAAGTGTCTGACCTCTTGCAAACCTGATGGTGAGAGGAACTTGAACGTGACAGGGTTCTGGTAAAAAGGCTGTGGCCAAGGTTGCTTTGTGGGGAGGTGTAACAGCTAGTTTGAGCTCTAAACAGTGGGAACAGGGAAAGAATACCAGCTGGGAATGGGGAAAGATGTGGGGTTTTAGGTCCTATCAAGAGGGATATGATTCTGGAATGAATTTTTTTCCATCTAAAATGTGGTCAGACCTAAAATGGGGCCAGCAATAGGCTCTGGCGAAAGTGTCTTCACTTACCTGTATAGGCCATCATAATGGCCTTTATCCCCACCCCTACAGAGCTCTGCTGCACTACCCTCCTCAGGAATGAGGGGCCCAACCATCCTGTATTTCTTTCTGGCCCAGTAGCTGAAGGGAAAAGGCACTCAGGACCATAGAAGCAATCTACAATTTTCTTAATGTCACCTGGCAGTGGCTGGCCATAAACTGCTGGTTATGCTTGTACATTAGTTCCCCATATTTAATGGGAGTGGGAGTAATGGAGTCATTGGTCCAGACAACAGACTCTGACTGCCCTTGACTAAAATAAGGATCACTTTGCAAGAAATGCAAGGCACAAGAACTTGTCACCAGCGTCCCTCCTTTTACCTGGACTATTGCAATGAGACCATGAAGGTCAATATATCTGCATAGGGAAGCAATCTCCACCGAGGACTGAATGAAGCATGGTTTCTGTATAAAAATGGAGTAAGCCCTGTGTGTTTGCCACTGCTTTTGCAAATCCAGACGAGTTTTGTATCATGGTCATTCTGCACCAGGTGTCATACCTGGAGGCAGAAAGTGGGTGGGAACAAGTAGAGCAGAGTTATCATCCCCAATGGAAGAAGACCATTCTCTTCTTATTTCAGTCCTTGTAGCTACTGATATTGTTGGCTAATATTGGAGTGGGAAAGACCTCCCTTCTCAAGGGAGACACGCAATTTAAACAACTCTCCCAACAAGTGAATGCTGATCTGAGACAATTCTATTTTTCTATCAGGATAATAGAAAGATCAAGTTGCTTCTCTAGCTGAAGTTTCTCTCCAGAACAGGCAGGGACTGAACCTACTCTTCTTGAAGGAAGAAGAGCTGTGCCTGGCACTGGGGAAGCAATGTTTCTATGCTAACAAGTCAGGGATCATCTTTGAGACACTTTGAGCAGGTGATGGGTAGTTTGCAGGAGCAGGAAAGGCAAAGGAATGATTCTGCCTCCTGATATCAAGAGTGGTTCACTCAATCACCCTGGAAAACCTCCCTGATAATTACCCTGGCTAGACCATTGTTCATTATTTTGATGAGTTTCTTTGATGAGGTGCTTGCATAATTAATTTCTTCATCTGCTTTATTCAGACACACGTAGATGCAGTTAAAATGCTTGTGCTAAGGTCTCAGATTATTCCCATAAGCAGAAAATTCAAGGAGAGTCAAGGATTTGACTCAGTTCCATAAGAAGAGGAGAGAATGTGGGACCCTAGGTTCTGAACGATTAGGGACACCATTTTGCAAAGACCCCGTGTTAGGCCTCTCCTGTATTCTGAACTCGGAGGGCACCATTTTGCAAAGACCACATGTCAGGTTTCTCCTGTGTTCTGAACTAGGAGGGATGCCATTTTGTAAGGACCACATGTCATAAACCATATATTACGCTTTCTCAAGCCTATTTCCATTAACACCACCCAAAGCTACCTGGCCAAATCAGGTAAGGCCAAATCTCTGGAAAGGATACAAGGGAGCAATAGGAAGGCACCCTCGATAACATTTTAAAGATCATCAAAACACTAGAAACTCCCTATATATATATATACTTATATCCCATATCCCTATACAATCCAATTCGTGAATTGGGGCAGTTTGGATTAAAGCTTTGTTCAGCTATACTCCAATTGAGTGGACTTCTCATTCAACTCCAGACGATAACATTTGTCTGTTTTTCTGGTCCTTGTCCCTGTCCTCTGCAGCTTAAACCTGTCATGGAGGGGACTGGAGGGCAGGGAGGGTGAAAAAAAATACCTGTCATGGCAGTCCTTATGTCTAAGTGAAATAGCAGTAAAATCTAAACTTACATTCTAATATTCCCATTTAAAAACTTCACAACAAGCACTTGGTTGCGTTAATTAAAAAAAAAGGGGGGGTGGTAAAGACCCTGGTGGTTCCCAGAGGCCATCTCTTTAAGAACCTAGCATGGCAATATCTGACCCGACTGGTTAATGTCACGTAAGTTTCCCTGGCACCCAAGTATTGATTGGGTGGCACCTCCAAATTTGTATTAAAGAAAAAAATGAAAATAGAAGTAAAACTGAGGTGCTCCTTTTCATGCTATCCAATCCCTCATTATCTGCATCCTTTTCCTGGTTTTGTTATGTATAGAAATCAAGAATCTGTATAGTCTACTGTAGCATTTTCCAGAATACTGATGAAAAGCCATGGTCATACATGTTAAGCCTGAGGAAAATCTGGCTTAATAATTTAAGAATTATAATACCTAAATGTTTACATCTAACTTGTAAAGTTCATTCTTTTTGTAGTGAAAAGGTTTATTAAGAAAAGAAAAGGTTTCCTTTGACTCATTCTTAATGAATTATTGTATTATGATTAATTGTGTCAACAATACTACAGCTTTTAATGTTAAGAGAATTGCACAAATTTTTTGGCTTTGGATTGCTTTGTGTAAGAAATATTATAATGTACTACAATCTAGGGCTCGAGGGACAAAGTAAATGTACATGTTAAAATAAATTAAAAAAGAGAAAAAATAAAGGTTTCTCCAACTGAAAAAAAAGAAAAGGTTTATTGATTTCAATTTTATAGCATAGTCATGGGATTAAATAATTTAGAATTTTCAGAAACATTAAGCAGAATTTTCTGTATGTACAAAGCAATTCTTTTCCCAGATCTCAAGCAAGGCCAGAAATCTGACCCAAGGGAAGTGTCCTCCATAAGGAATGATTAAACATTATTAGGTTGCTAAACCAACCCAGTGCTTTTAACAAGATGAAGAAAAAAGAAATATTTACCAGTTCTCTTCTCAGAGAATTATACTTCTCTATGGCTAGAAGGAAATACTTTGATAAGCTACATGGAGTGTGAGGTGAGATGCCTCCTTCCCCCCAAGCAGTGTTTTGAGTAAAAACAGATGGTCATTAAACTGCCTCCCTAGGAGGGTAAATTCAACTGAAAAGGAAGCTCTAATTGGCTCTGTAGGTTCAGAACTGAGCTGTGACCCATCACTGACTTAACCTTCTCTACCATGCCCCCATGTGGCTCACAGCTTCTCATCTAAGTAAATATTTTTAAAAAATCTTAAATAGTAGAACGAACATAATGCAAATTAGATATTCACCCACATTCCTGACCGTTTATTCCCATAATCTAAGTGTGTTTAAATATTAGGCAAAGTAGTTATTGGTGGTATAATATATACTGTAATGCTATTCTTTATTAAAAATAATTTATTGTCATACTTATTATATATATATATATATATATATATATATATATATATATATATATATAGCCACCATGTTATGCTTTGCTGAATCAATATTTTGGAGCTTGATCTTGCTTTGATTTTATTTTGAATCTCTGTAGAATTAGTACCATGTTCCTTAGAACTGTTAGGGCGTTTAGAATGCTGATAAGAAAAGGCAAATCAGGATATACCAATTAGTAGTTCTATTATTTTTTATAATTATATTTTTTTCCTGAGGAAAAGGGTTTCGTGTTTCTGTTTAAAAATTCATTGGGAAAATTGTGAGGTTATCTAGTCATAGAATAAATAAAATCATATTGTGTTTATTTCTTTATATGATTCTGTTTTTAGATCCACCATCATTGTGTGCTGGGCCTATTGCTTGTTGACTGGTGTGGAAAGTGTGGTGGGTCCTCTCTGTAAGATTCAGGCTGTATGGTACTCTAACATGCAAAGTATATGCTTCAACCTTATGAGCTATCTCTTGTGACTGCCACAACTTATTTCTTAGTTTATACTACTAATTTCATTTTTTGTTTTGTTTTAGGGCATAGTGGCATAGGGCATAGATACTCCTGCATCTGTGCTCAGAGATGATTTCTGTGGTGGTTGGGGAATAGCATGCAATGTTGGGAATCAAGGTCAGCAAGCACCTTCCTTCACTCATGCAATTTGTCACTCTGCTGTCTCCCACCAATCACTTTGATTTAAGTTTATACCTCAGTTTGAGTACTTTTTAGGTTTTCAAATCCAGAAATAGTTCATCTTCAGTTCCACTCCCATCTCTGTTCAGCTGCCACATATTCTACCAACTCTAGTTTCCTCTTTAGTAAATAAGTTACAATGTCTCACTCTGACTTCATAGAAGACAAATACATGAATTACAAAGTGAATTGTTACACCATGGTGATTTAAAAAATGGCTATCTGATTTGTTATTAACTTTTCTCTGTAGGTTATCATGCCCCTTTTCTTTTATCCATTACTTTCATATCCAGTCTATATATTCACTCTCTGACCAAAGCCTATTTTATAATCGAGCAACCCATTTGGCTATGACTGGAGGAAAGATGTAGGACTTATTCTTTGTGTAGAAGATGAATCTCACAGTGAAATGAAGCAAAGGATAAAAAGCAGCTATCTTTTAGGAGGACTAAGTGCTATTAATTTTTTTCTTTAAATGAAGAACATATTAAATTTCAAGAAAGGACCACTGATAGGTTTTAAAACAGGAAATGTGTATATATATGTGCAAATCTATCTGTCTATCTTCCACAAAAGGTGACAAATTAGTATAAAATTGGACTTAAATCTTGAGCAATCAAAACATTATCTCAGGAAAATTTGTTCTGAGGTATATACCATGTCTTACATATCATACTGGGGTTGAAAGTTTCAAGGAAGAGAACACAAATTGTAATGCATTACTTTATATATGTATAAACTCTTGCATCTGGATAAATGAATAAACCTGAGAACTACTTGTGGAATTTTGCTTGTTAGGGACTTAATACATATAATTTAAGGAAATAAAGGGAGTCTTAGAAGCTCTGTCTGATAATTACAGTTACAAAGTACTTTCCTTACTAATAGTAACTTGTTATGGTCACAAAATACTTTTAGTACTAATATTAGCTTGAAATATTAAAAAAACACTTTGTAATAGAGATCATTTGCTCTAATTCATTTTTGCTTTATTGTGTTTTTCATCTAAGTTATAGAAGGAACTGAATAAAAGTAAAAAATTCTTTTCAGGCATAGATGTATTTGGATATCTTGTTAAAATGAGTCATGGGGAAGAACACTGGCCTGTAGTGGTGAGGGATAAATTGTACCAGAGTATCAAGTGAAGGACTGTATCTGTAGGAGGCCTAGGTTTAATCATCAGGGACACATAATCTTCCAAGCACTACCAGGAGAGAGCCTTAAGAGCAAGGAATACTTGAGTACTGCCAGGTGTGGCTATCGAAAACAAAACAAAACAAGCAGGCAAAGAACAAAATAGCAAATTATTGTTCTTTTAACCAGTTCATAAAAAATGATAGAATTTTCTCTAAAGAGCCAGACACATGCATATATACACTCTATATACATACTACACAAGCTGTCTACTATACTGGTTTCCATTAAAACTGGAAGTTAGAACCATAGCTAATCTGCAATGTAAGCACATGAAATCAGAAAGGCTAATGGGTTCCATAATCATCAGCCACCCTCGTGCTTTGGATTACAGACGAGGAGGGATGGTTTAAGCATATGAAATAAATGTAGAGATTACATAATGCAGCTTTAAATTGTAGTTCATTTTAAACAGACCGCTATTATTTAGCAAAATCCAGAGACAAAATATATGTGTATGTCTGGTGGTGGGTGGGTGCGGGGTGAGGTCGTAGAGGATGTTTTGAAGAAATATTATTATATAAATTGTCAAAATCTTTACAAATGCATAATATCTCTTTCTAGAAAGGAAATGTTCCCATTGTGACAACTACCTACATAAACTATATTCTATTACTGATCAGTCTCTGATTGGTATCTCTGTACTCCTTGTCGCATAAACTCAGGTTATTAATAAAAGGAAGTTATTGAAGTGTTTACAGTTAAATATTGCAACCTAGTGTTTTTGGTTCTGCTATATGAAATTATTTCTAATGTACAATGACTTATATTGCACATGTTCAATATCTGGTTACTTTTTGTAAGATAGGCTTTATTATACACAGGCTGCTGTTGTGTGAAGAAATGTCTTACCTTTCAGAACATTTCTGTGTAAGAAAAGTTGCTGGTAAAGGCTGGTTCTCCTTTTCTAGAATTTTCTCTGAGCTTTTTGTTATGAAGCTGCTGAGTACTATGCATATTCACATCAGTGCTCAGTAAAATATGGGATAAACAGGGAGTCCCAAAGGAATCAATTTAGTTAGTAGTTTAGTAATTAGACTAAAGCTTAGATCAAATGGAGTGGGGGTATACTTTTATATATAATTATCAGTAAACAGCAAGCTTCAGGCTATTATAAAGTTTTGCTATTTTTTGACTTGTTAAAGCTAATGTGTATATATATATATATATATATATATATATATATATATATATATAAAGAAGCTGAGTTAGTCCTTTGTTCTATGGTTTTTAATGATATGAAAACAAAAGGTCATTTATTGGTTTTACTTTGGCTATATTGTTTTACAAAAGTTAGAGTCTTCTAAATTACAATATTTCTAGTTTTTCTAGAGTACTGACTCTATGCTCCAGTCTCCAGAAAATTGTTTATACAGTAAATTCCACAAAATGCATCTATTTATTAATTACTAATTATCATATAACATTCTTGATTTAAATATAAAATGTATACATTTTATGCAATTATATATCTCTAATTTTGATTTGTATTTTAAGAATAAATATATTACATTTTAAAAAGTTTTCTAGTTTTTTTCATTTTTTTGACTTTAATAATATTTTGCCTTTAGAACAGTTATAGGTTCACAGTAATGTTGAGCAGAAAGAAAACTTGGTTCTTATATTCTCTCTGCTTTGCAGCACACATAGAATTTTTTGTTGTTGTTAACAACAGGCTCAGAGCAGTACATCTGATGTAACTGGTGAACCTACGCCATTATTCACATTCACAACTTTCAACATGGTCAACTCTGTGCTATACAGCAATTGAGTCTTAACACATATAAAATGGCATATATTCACTAGCATAATATCATACAGAATAATTTTACTGTTCTCCAAGTTCTCTGTGCTCTGCTTTCTCTTTCATTTTAAATATATTTTAAATAGTTTAATGATTGCTATTTGAGTTTTCAATAGCCTGTATTTTTATTTTTAATTACTTTAATTATATACTGGTTACAAGTTGGTTCATAATTTTTTTCACAGTAACAAAGTTGTTCATGATTGAGTTTCATTCATTACATGTCCAACACCCTTGACCTGCCTCTTGCCTATTTCTGGAGCAGACATTTTCTACATATTTTCTCTCTCTTTTCCTTTTAAACACTATGATTTGAAATATTGTTGCTGAAGGGTTCTAATCCAAGTACTCAAGAATAGATGAGTTAATAAAGAAATTGTGGAACATCTGCACAAATGAATTCTTACTAGGTAACTCTTAGAAAAATTGTCATGAAATTTGCTTATACATGGATGAAAATAGAGAGCATTATGCTGAACAAAATGAGTCAGAGAAGGAGGGATACATATATAATGATCAAATTCATTTGTGGAGTATTTAAAAAAGATAGTATGGTAATAATATCCAGAGACAATGGAAATAAAGGCCAAGAGGACCAGTCTATGGTAGGAAGTTTGCCACAAAAATTGGGGAATATAGTTAAGGTAGATCATAGTGACGACAATGAAGTTGGAAATCATCACTCTAGATAGGAACTGAGTGCAGAAAGGAGATAAAGTGAAAATTGTTCCTGGTAGGCTTGGGGGACCAAATGAGATGCCACGGATTAAACCTGGGACATTTTTTGTGCAAGGCAAATTTATGAGACACTGTACTATTGCTCCAGCCCCCTTACAAATCTTAAATTATGTTACAGAAATAAATTTCTTGTAATAATGTCAAAATAAAACAAAAAGTTCTAATAAACATTTTCACGACAACTTTGGTGGGTGAGAGCTGATTGTTCAAGGATGATATAATTGAAATATGTAAAATCTTCAAATTTATTCATTACATTGGCATAAACCACAAACATTCCTTCATAGGTTTCTGAGTACACCAACTTTTATTTAATCTAAAAACTCCTTATGAAAAGGAATATTACTTGTACTCTCTGATCTGTCTAAATATCTTATAAAAATTCACTCTTGGTTCAAATTTAAAATGTAGGAATTTTTTTTTAATTTTCTCTTTGTGGTATAACAGCTCAGAATATGAATCAAATAGAGGTGGTCAAACACTGAAGATAAAGGAATACATGTGTGTTCATCTGCTTGTATGTGTGCACTATTTGTATAACAAAAATTAAATTTCTAAAATGTTCTTCAAGTTTCTGAATTTGAATGCACTAGCATTTAGAAGTAAAATAAACTGTTACATATAAAATTTTAAATTGGTCAGTTTCTATTCTATGATACATCTATCCAATCAATTGATTTTTTTATTTGATGTACAATTTGTTGAACATAGGAATAAGCTAGTTAATTGTCTTTAATTTATATCACTTGTGCTTAGATTATGAATCTTCCAAAGAAATGACTATAATTTGATGTATAAAGAGTTTTGTACTTTGGAGTTCTTAAATTTCCTTGGCTCTTACTTTTTTTTTTTTTTTGGTTAAAATGAAGCCTAAGATGAATTTGGTAAACTCTTCAATTTTAAGGTCTAAAATGGGCATAATAGAAAACTATCAAAGAGTTATATTGGAATTAAAAGAAGTATAATTCAAGAAATTATTCTTTCCAGCCCCTAGGACGAAGACAAATTGCAGTTGGGCATTGCAATAGAATAATTGCAAACATATTTCCTCCCAAACCTTAAGAGACTAAATGCTTTTTTTCTACATACTTTTAACATAAGCAGAAACTTTTAAATACATATGTGACTTTTGTATATTTACCTAATTGCTGCTTGATAGAGTCTCACATATTTGCTACAAGTCCTTTAACTAATTTGCTTTTAGAATCTCAAAAGCAAAACTCTGTTCATTTCTTCTCCCCATTTTTTGATGGGATTAGGTTTTTTTTCTTGTAAAGTTCTGTCAGTGCCTTGTATATTTTGGATATTTGTCCCTTATCTGATGGGTATTGGGTAAATAGTTTCTCCCATTCAGTGGGTGGCTCTTGTATCTTGGGCACTATTTCCTTTGAAGTGCAGAAACTTCTCAGCTTAATATAGTTGCATCTGTTTATCTCTGCTTCCACTTGTTTGGAGAGTGCAGTTTCCTCCTTAAAGATGCCTTTAGTCTCAATGTCATGAAGTGTTTTACCTATGTGTTGTTCTATATACCTTATGGTTTCAGGTCTGATACCAAGGTCTTTAATCCATTTGGATATTACCTTTGTACATGGTGTTAGGTGGGGAGTCTGAGTTTCCTTTTTTTGTAGTGGCTAACCAGATGTTCCAACACCACTTGTTGAAGAGGCATTCCTTGCTCCATTTAGGATTTCTTGCTTCTTTATTAAAAATTAGATGATTGTATGTTTGGGGAGCATTCTCTGACTACTCAAGCCTATTCCACTAATCTGAGGGTCTGTCTTTATTCCAATACCATGATCTTTTGATAACTATTGCTCTGTAATACAGTTTAAAGTTGGGGAAAGTAATGCCTCCCATATTCCTTTTTCCCAAGAATTGCATTAGCTATTTGAGGGTGTTTATTGTTCCAAAAATTTTTAGAAATAAAATTCCAAATTAATTTCAGAAATTAACAGACAATATCAGAGAAGAAATACAAATGACCAAGGGCCCGGAGAGATAGATTGCAAGCAGCCGATCCGGGACCAAAGGTGTTGGTTTGAATCCTGGTGTCCCATATGGTCCCCGGTGCCTGCCAGGAGCTATTTCTGAGCAGACAGCCAGGTGTGGTCCGAAAACCAAAAAAAAAAAAAAAAAAAAAAAAAAAAA
>PVKC010020068.1:0-18772 GCA_004027635.1 Crocidura indochinensis
CATCTTTGTAGATAACTTTCCTGTTTTTGTTGGTCTCTCTTGTCTTAGAGTAGACCTGTAAGTTTTTCCTTTAAACCTGGTTTATCTTCTGTAAAGTTTTTAAGCTGTTGTTTATCCATGAAGCTATGTATACTTCCTTCAAACCTGAATGTCAGTCGGGCTGGATGCAATAATCTCGGTGAGGCATTCATTTCTTTCAGCTCTTCTGGGGCTCCAAGAATTCAGCAAAGAAAGCAGCAGAGAAAGAGAGTCCCCACAGTTCACAGTTCCCCCAGTAGGACGAAGTAGGGCGGAGTCTCCCATAGGAGGAGCAACCAGCTCTCCAATTGGGAATCTTCTTAGCCATCCGGTTCTTACTCACTGATTAGTCAGCTGGCAGCCCCAGCTTTCAGCGACCTCTGGATTCACTTCTCAGGGCTCTGTTCTTTGGGGGGAGCTCCAAGAATTCAGCAAAGAAAGCAGCAGAGAAAGAGAGTCCCCACAGTTCACAGTTCCCCCAGTCAGTTATTTTTCATATATGAAAGAGTCAATTAAATTCTAATTATTTCACAATATTTTACATTTGCAGCAGCAGATTGTATTACTCTATCTTTTCTCAAGTTCATTCATCAAAAAGAAAAAAAGCCTTCTATATTTCTAGGCAGTACTTCCAGGCATTGGAAAAGATAAACTCTCCTCTGGAGTCATAGATTTAGAGAAATATATTATAAAATATTAACCAGTGGGGTGTGTGCTTTATATATCTGCTATGTAAAAATTTTGCATTAGGCCCAAGCAAGACAAGAGAAGGATTTATCATAAAAGATAAAGCCTTCCCTTATAGATGATGAATCATTTTAGTATTTCATGAAAGTTTAGTAGGAGTAGGACAATCATCTAATCTCTAAATCTCTACCCACAATTTCATCCCCACACCCTCAAACTACTGTGAAGTTCTTAGCACAAAATCTCAGACAAAGTTACAACTTAAAACATTTGTTTGGGGGCCCGGGAGATAGCATGGAGGTAAGGCATTTGCCTTTCATGCAAAAAGTCATCGGTTCGAATCCCGGTGCCCCATATGGTCCCCCGAGCCTGCCAGGAGCAATTTCTGAGCATGGAGACAGGAGTAACCCCTGAGCACTGCTGGGTGTGACCCAAAAACCAAGAAAAAACAACAACAACAACAAAAAAAAACAAAAACAAAAAAAAACATTTTTTTTGATAAAAGAGGCTATTGTAAGTTTCAATAAATCATAAGGTATAGTATATATCAGGATTAAATCTATGTGAGAAGAGTATTGTAAAGTGTCACATTTCAATGGGTTTTTTAAATAGTGCTTTACGAACCAAATTAGAGGGTCGGAATGATAATACATTTGGTAGGACACTTGCCTTGCATTCAGGTAACTCATGTTCAATTCTTAGCATTCTATATGGACCTCCGACTTCCATCAGGAGTGATCCCTGAATACAGAGCCAGAAAGAAGTCCTGAGCACCACTATATTTGGTCCCAAAACAAAAACAACTAGGACTGAAGAGACAGTAAAAGGGTTAATCACATGCCTGGCATACAGTTAACTCCAGTTTAATATCGGTCAAGGTATACAGTCTCTGAGGACCAAAGAGGATTCTTTACTAAGCTGGGTATAACACTGAACACCTCTAGGTGTGGCCCCAATAATCTTAGTCCCATATTAAAACCAAATTAAAATTAATTTTAAACATTTTTAAATGAAAAGAAAAGCCCCTAAATCTTTAGGTTTCAGAAACAGATACTTGCTTTGCACACAGCTGGTTCAGATCTGATCCTTGACAACACATATGGTTCCCCAAGCATCGCTATGATGATTCCTGAAAACAGAGCTAGGAATAATGCCTGAGCCTCCAGCTCAACTCCCACCTAAACACACACACACACACACACACACACACACACACACGAATCCAATAAGCTAGCAACTAGCCAAATAAAAATTAGAACCCAAAAGATAGTACAGTGAATCAAGGATTTGCCTTGATTTGCTAAATCAAAGATTTGCCCATATCTAACCTGTGTATGAACACCAGCACCTTATATGGATCCTGTCTGCTGTGGGGTGTTAAACCTTAGTGCAGAGATAAGAATAAATCCTATCTCAGTCAGGAGTAGCCCCCAATAAAAGACAAGTCACTATAAAAATTAACATTTTATTAAATTGATCTAATTCAGACAACTATGCAACACTGAGACTTTTTCCCCATTGATTTCAACAGAAGTGATTTTCCATTAGAAAACAGTTTCTCGGGGCCCAGGAGATAGCATGGAAGTAAGGCGTTTGTCTTTCATGCAAAAGGTCATCGGTTCGAATCCTGGTGCCCCACATGGTCCCCCATGCCAGGGGCAATTTCTGAGCATGGAGCCAGGAGTAACCCCTGAGCACTGCCGGGTGTGACCCAAAAACAAAAAAAAAAAAAAAAAAAAAGAAAAGAAAAGTTTCTCTTTTATCTTACTCCTATATACCAAACATATGGACAATTTTCCTCATTTATTTCATCTAAATTACCCTAATAAGTGTATTTGAATTTTCAACCCTTGTTATGTAGACTTGATTAGCTCAATATTTATAGAGGTCTCTGAGATATTAGAGAAACAAATGCTTCCCAAATTATTTTCATAATCATATATTTTAATTATCATTAATTACAACTGCAGCAGGCTGTGCTGTGTACCAGAAGCAAAGTACTTGGCATGGAATATATATTATTCTGTAAAGTATTCTAATGTGCTAGTGATAATTGATATTTCTTTTATATAGCTGAGAGCTATATTGCTCAAAGGCATAACAATATGAAGCAGAACATAGTAGAAGCTCAAATCTGAGCTCAAATGATTTCACAGTGATTCAAACATCTTGTTGGCCTTTTGAGAGCAGGAAATATATATTCCCGTGAGTTGAAAACATTGAATTTCATTCTCAGATTGTTGCAGTTGACTCATGTAAAAGTGGGGAAAAGAGAGATGGCAGCTTTCACAAGGGCAAGCATGTCAACTGCTATTTCTTCCCTCTCTACCCATCTCACACACCTGGGAAATCTAGGCCTGATTAGAGGCTGCTCTCTGCATCTGCACATTATAGCTCTGATGTCTCACCAACCTCACTAGGCCATCATCAGACGACACCTGGGTTCCACTTGTCCTACCCAGCAAGGCAGATGATCCCTGCCACCTGCTTTTTCGGGGATCTGTGAAACTTTAAATCAGATACTGTTTTTCTCAGGAAAGGAAAATAAATCCTAAGTGCTTTTCTAGGTTCTCCTGCTTAATTGCCTCTCTCAAAGAAAATCATTTCAGGAAGAAAATAATAATGAAACAAAAACAGTTTTATGTATTATATGAATAATATTTTATCTTATTCATTATATGAAGAGGGGAAGAGACAGAGATTACCATTTGAAAGAGAGAGTGGACGTTTCTTAAAATGAGAGAGAGCCAAGAGTATTCTGGAGGAGGCCATCTCCCCTCACAATGGGATAGTGTCCCACTTGCCCTTGTTGAGTTGGTTGTAGAGTTTCTCTCTTAAGATACCATCACTTGGGGACTTTCTATGTAGATAAATCCACTGCTATGGCATAGATAAGGGGAAGAATTTGAAACATTTAATTGTTTGCCTTCATATCTTTCCACAACTCTTTATTCCTATTTGGAGTTTTTCTCTGAGGTAGGGTGTGTATGTGGTAGGGGAAAGGTCTAACCTTCTCTGTACCTGCTCCAGTATCAGCTCAAGTCTTAGAGAATCCAGTTACTGTAATCACAAAGTGATTCTGCTTATTAGGCTTTTGCTACTGTAGGGCCAGTGACAGGGTAACTTCTTTAAATATCATCTAGATGTTTACTAATTCCAAAGAATTCATTGTCTGCCTTTTGCTACCCTCTCTCAATGACTGTTTCAGTGTTACAGCATAAAGGCAATTAAAGGAGTGAATAAATTTTCAATGACAGGACTAGGAAGTAGTCCTATGATCTTGATCACGTAATGTAACACCTTTAATAAGGTTTAGTAATACTATTTACTTTGCTTGTTGGGATTTAAGATGAGGCAAGTAAATTTTGTACATGCCCATCCTAACTAGTTTATGCTCAATCTGTAGTCATTGATAAAATTAAATTTAAGTTACAGATAAGCAATAGTATAAAGAATAAAAATAGAATTCCCAGACGGCTCTGACTAAAACCCCATTGCCAGTGAGCATTTTTTCTCATGGAATGGGTGGAAGAAGAGGGAAGCAGGAATCATTGAAAGTGAAAACATCCTACTTTACTTCTCTGTGAAGGATGTAAATGCTGGGTAGATTTTAGACTCTCAATGACAGGCCCCAGAGATGATCACATGAGGATTAATAACAATGAGACAAAGCCAATAAGTCCAAAACATTGCTATTTACATTTTTTTTATTTTTCTAAACATGAAATCTTTATAAGGCATTCTGCCAAAAACCCTATAAGTGGCAGCTAGCTTCCAGCTACAAAACTTCTATCAAAGTTATATGCTCTGTGATAGACCAACTGCCCTAAGCACTGAGAATTCCACCCATGATGAATAATATCTGGTGCTTCCTTTATATGAGAATTTGGAGAAGAGAAATGAGTCATGTGAACAGTTTGCTCTTATAGTGCATATTGATCATTATCTGAGCAAGGAATAAGAGTTAGATTTGGAGGCAGAAAAATCTTTATCTTATTTGATAAAATACTATGTAATGAAGGTCAATAAATAAAATATAACATAAGGTGGAATATGGGATAAGTGAGGAATAGAGTTGAAAAGAGTACAAAGATTATAGAAAGAAATCATGCTTCACAAGATTTTAAGCAATTTGTGACATACTGAATTAAAATGATATAAAAACACAAAGCAAATAAAGTTAGGGACTCGGGAGACAGTTTAAAGGCCTTTAAAAGAAACTTTACTCATTTTATCTCTGATACTGCACAGATACCCATGTTTTTGTTTTTGTTTTTCTTGGGGGGGCACACCCATTTGATGCTCAGAGGTTACCCCTGGCTAAGCGCTCATAAATTGTCCCTGGCTTGGGGGGAACATATGGAACGCCAGGGGATCGAACCATGGTCCTTCCTTGGCTAGCGCTTGCAAGGCAGACACCTTACCTCTAGCGCCACCTCTCCAGCACACAGATACCCATGTAACCACAGGTAATAACTTCTAAACACCAAGTTTGGAACAATCTATGAGCACTGTTAGTTACGTATATCTCCTTTCTGCCCCCCAAACTCTGCCCCTCAAATAAAGTTATACAACAGTAAACAAGTTATAATTCAAGCAAATTCTTGTCAAGGGTAGGCAAGGGTTTGAAAATTATTTTTCAATTGTTGAAATTGTATAGCTAATATACACTTGAAGAGGACTGTACTACTTTTCATGTATAAATAATTAGAAAATGGAGAAAAAATTAAACCAGAGACAAGAAACCAGCTTAGAGATACACCATAACTCTGGTGATTCAATCTACTCAGCCTTCCTTATTAGTTTTATAGGAGACACTGAGATATACTGCCTAGACTCCTCTTTTCTTTTTAAGAAAGAATCAAGGTGTTTAAATAAGATATTATTTAAAATAAAAAAGAAATCTACCTTAGTCAGTCTCTGCTAATGATCAGTGAAAATGTACATAGGCACTAACTCTACAGAGCCTGTAAGGTTTTCTATGACTGTAGCAGTTGAAAGAGTTTCAAACAAGAGACTATCTTGTCCATAGACTGACTTCTTTCTGATCTGGAGCTGATTTCCCATTGCTGATTTAGTAATAAAATTTGTGGTAATAATGTGAAAAAAGTGAAAGAATTCCCAATGATAGAATTAGGAATAGTCCTGTGATCTTGATTAGATAATGTAATTTCTTCAATAAGGTGCAGTAGTACTATTCACATTGCTTATTGGGATTTTAGATGATACAAGTAAAGTTTGTACTTGTCTTTGTTGGGAAAAAGATAGCAGAAATAACAGTCAAATGGCCAGAACCATACTATAGTAGATACTTGCCTTGCACTCAGCTGACCAAGATTCAATCCTGGCATCCCGTATGATTTTCTGAGAACTACTAGAAAAAAATCCTGAATAGAGAATCAGGAGTAACCTCTGCATGTCGTTGGGTGTGGCCCAAAACCAAACAAAACAAAAATAAAAAAAGGAAAAGAAGTGATCAAAGCTAAACCAAAGATCATGCCTTTATGAGCACTAAAAAAATGCTTCATGCAATGTGTTAGTAAGAAGATCCAGCCACTAACATTCAACACCTACAATTACGACACTCGAAAGCTCTAATAGAGAGTTAACTGTGTACATGCTTGGCCAGTGTCAAAATTCAACTTCTCTGTTCAATTATACTGCATTCTATATTTAAAGGTTTAGAGGTTTTCTCACAAAGGTATATCTTTCAAAAATAATTGTGAACACAACTAATCATAACTGCCTCACAACCTGTGGCAGCTTCAGACTATATATCATTTTAAAGGACAGGTGTGGTCATGTGTCTCTATAAACACCTTTTTAAAGTTCACTACACTGCAAATGATGAACACTGGTAGAAGCAGCAGAAATTTTAGAATACTAATAGTATTTATAAAACTGCCAAATTTGATGATATATATAATCTTGATATTTAAGATCCATCAACCAAGAGTAGGTTATCTTAATGAGAGTAATGACTAAACTCAAAGGTGCTGAAGTTTTGAAGTGTGCTAAACCAGAAATTTGCTATTCATACTGTGCACAGCTATATAAACAACCTAAATTTCCATGTTCCCTCTACCAAAGCAGCATTATGCCACTTTGACAATTTTACAACAATAAGGCTTTTGTTTTCCATGGCAAGATTATTAACTTTTATTGGGCAGCACTGAGGGTTTATTATTGTTTTTAAATACCACAGAGTACAATAAAGTCACTTTGGGATTAACCATACATTTTTTAACCTGTGTAAGTAACTTGTTTACTTGGAATAAACTTATTGTGATTCATGTGGTTTAGATGAGAGATCTTTGAATCTCTCCAGTAATGTTCTATTTCTGCATTTAATGCCTATTTCCCTGAGGCCCTAGTAACTTAAAGTGACACCTCTGTTTGGAAAAAACTACTAAACCATACTGGCCTAAACATAAAAGTTTCTGTATAAATTGATTTCCTTTTGATAAATATGCTGTAAATTCTGCTTTTCAAATAATAAGTGTTTTTATTTTATGAAAGTGTTCTATCAGTGTTTTCCAACCATTTTGTTGTCTATGAGTAACTGGAAAGCTTAAATATTGATTTCCTTAATGTATGGGCTGGTTGTCATTCTTGGGCTGGTTGCTTTTTGACTATGGACATCAGACGCATCCATCTTATTCCATGTACCATGATAAGGTAACCAGTTTAATACACTGTACATGGTTCAGCAAACTTTAGATTAAACAAAGAGGATCATATTAACTTGAAATATTTATAGAAGAGCTTTCAAAAATTGATGTTAAAGTCATCAAATAATAAATTTTAATAATTGCTTTACTATAAAGGCTAAATTTGAAACCTTAGCTATTGAATAAAAGAAGCATAGTTATTTAATTTATACTCTAATAAGGTCAAAGGCAATGTTACTTTATCTTGATTTTTTTTGGGGGGGTCACACCCGGCAGTGCTCAGGGGCTACTCCTGGCCCCATGCTCAGAAATTGCTCCTGGCAGGCACGGGGGACCATATGGGGCACTGGGATTCGAACCGATGACCTTTTGCATGAAAGGCAAACGCCTTACCTTCATGCTATCTCCCAGGCGGCAATGTTACTTTATACTGTTTTCAAGAGCTCTTTTTAAACACCATAATTACAAAGTTGTTCATGATTGAGTTTCAGACCTAAAATGTGCACCACTCTTCATCCATAAATGTTTCCCACCAACAATTTCCCTCTGAGGCAGGCATTTTGTTCCCCTCTGTTTCTCTCAGTCTCTTCCTTTATTTTCTTTTAAATACTGTGGTTTGCACTATTGATTATGAAGGGGTATTGTGCATATTCCCTTTATCTCCATCCAATAGCCAGTTGTTTTCTAGTGATCAGTTCCAACTATCATTGTCATAGTAGTCTTTCTCTGCCCTAACTGCACTGATTCACTATTTGGGGCAAGCATCCTACCATGGACCTCCTAACCCTCCTGCTTCTTGTCTCTGGATCTTATTATTACACTATCTTTTATTTTTCTTATACCCTATAAATGAGTCAAATTATTCTATATCTATCTCTCTGACTCATTTCACTCTGTTGAAATGGCAATCTGCTATTGGGCATTTGTGTTGTGAATAGTGCTGCAATGAATATTGGTGTGCAGAAGGCATTTTTGTATTGTGTTTTTGTGTTCTTAGGACTGGTATTGCTGGATCATATGAGTTAAATTTTCAGTTTTTTGAGGAATATCCATTTTGTTTTCCAAAAAGGGTGAACAAGTTGATATTCCCACCAGCAATGAATGAGAATCCTAATCATACTGAGAACATTGTGATATGCTTAATGACAATTCACATATGATTTCTTTAAAGAAATCTGTTCAAAGTTTGTTTTTCTTGTAATTATAGGTTTGCAGTAACTTTAATTATCTGTGAATTAGACATATACAATAGGAGTGATTTTACTCAAACTAGTTCTGCCTATTATTTTTCTAGTAGTGTTTTAGTCTTCTTTATTTTTATTAATATCTTTATTTAAACACCTTAATTACAAATATGACTATAATTTCAGTCATGTAAAGAACAACCCCCTTCACCAGTGCAACATTCCCATCACCAATGTCCCAAATCTCCCTCCTCCCCAACCCACCCCTGCCTGTATTCTAGACGGACTTTCTGCTTCCCTCATTCATTCATTTTGTTATGATAGTCCTCAATGTACTTATTTCTCTAACTGCACTGTTAAATTGTCTTTAAGTTAAATTTATTTTTATATTATGGTTTCAGGTCCTCTCTAAAATGTCTTTATAAATTAGTATGACACAAAGAACTTTCTTATTTTTAATATAGTCTTCATATTTTGTCAGATACATTTTTTTGTTTTAGTTTTTCTGACCATCTCTGGTGAAGATCAGGAGTGACTCCGGGCTACGCACTCAGAAAACGCTCCTGGCTTAGGAGACCATATGGGGATGCCGGGAATAGAACCTCACTCTGTCCTAGCTAGCATGTGCAAGGCAGATGCCTTAATGCTTGCGCCACTGCTCCAGCCCTAACAGCTACATTTTTTTAAGACCTCAAATTTATCTTATCATTTTTTTGGTATGTTTGTTTTGGACACGCTCAGCAATGCTGAGGGTTATTTCTTGGCTAACACAGGAATTACACTTGGAGGGCTCAGGAGACTTTATAGAATGTCCAGAGTCAAACATGGGTTGGCCACATGCAAGGCAAGTATCTTTTCTGCTTTACTCTCATTTGCCCCTTCCCAAGATCATGTTTTGTGTTGTTGTTGTTATTGCTACTGTTGTTTTTCAAGAAGTTCTTAAATTCTTTTTTTTTGTTATATTGATCAACAATATGCCGTATTTGCTGGCGTATAAGACAACTGGTCTTCTAAGACGACCCCCTAATTTTACAGTTAAAACATAGACTTAGGCCTATATTCACTGTATAAGACAGAACGTTCCTGTGCTGCAACTGTATGTACCACAGTGAGCCAATCACAACAAGCTAAGGTTCAAAGGGTATACTGTAATAGACTTCCTCTCTGACTCTGGCCCATTTGAGGAGGATTTTGACAGTGTAGATTCGGGTACAGAACATTGTCTAATTTGCATGTATCAAAAGCCTGCTTGGATCGGCTGAGTTAGAGAGGCGGTCTGAGCAGCCTTGCAGTGATTGGTACAGGATCGAGTTGGAAAATTCGTTTGCAGCAATGATTTTCGTTTAGTGGCATATCAAGATGTTTTTCGGGATATACTCTGCATATAAGACGACTCCCAATTTTGGATTGACTTTTTTCGTTTCAAAACTCGTCTTATACGCCAGCAAATATGGTAAACTAAATAAATTATATTATATGTTATATATTATACATAATTATATATTACATTATATATTATATATTTTAAATTAACAATATAAACTAAAATCCTAGTTACATTAAAAGTCATTCTAAAATATATATTCAAGAAGAAATGTAAATATATACAATCAATTTTAATTGTTTTAATACAAATTATTTTAAATACATATTATGTTTCTGAATATAAATGAAGAACCTACAAATATATAAATATTTCTGTCCCCAATTTTCTTCTATTAAAGTAGTGATCCTATAGTTCTACATTTTAAGTTCAATTTATTGAGTAGTTGCTTCTTCAAGTCAATTATTGTTTTGTTGTTTACTTGAATTTAGTATAAAGACATAGATAAAATCTTGAACATTGATATTTCAAGGACCATAGTAGTTTGTTCTGAATACTCACCCTGCCCTCTTTAAGCTATTGACATAGGTTAATATTGAGATTAACTCCAACTTGAAGTAAAATAGTTAAATGTAAACCTTAACTCCATTTAGCAATGAACTGGGAGAGTTATTCCACTGAGCCTCAAAAATTAACAAAAACAAATAAATAAAAATTTTTAGTATCGTCAGATTATTTGAGCATTGAAAATAATCAAATAAATACTGTATTAACTATATGGTGGTTTACACTTAGTCCTAATAAATTCATTTATTATTTCTGATACTTACCTAACAAAAATGGTAAAATCAACACTGCTACTTTATAGATCCTTGAGATACTTATTTACTCTGAAAGCACTGTAAACAGGAAGAGAAATGTGGATACTAAAATTGTGTGACAGGGTGCCATTTAAGGTTATTATACAAAATAATCAGGATCTTGTATAAGTCTCTTTTCTTCTAATTAGAAACTAAGCATGCTTAAATACTTATGGTGGATACATGATCACCCAAGATCATGTCTGTAGATAGTAGAATCAGAATTACGGATTAATCTTTCTCTCTCCTATCCTCAGCAACATGGAAAATGAGACAGCTGCAAATGGGTAGCCATCTGCAAGCTCTATAGAAAGCACTGTGTGGTCTGATATGACTTTATACAGAAACATTAACTAATAAAATTCACTCTGAGTTTAGCAGTGTTTAATTAACAGAAATAATTGAATTTCCTTTGATTAAAAAAAGTATGTCAGTACCAAGTTAAAAGGACTATCTCATTGTTATATTATAAAGGCCCCATTTTATGATAAAATTAAATCTAAAATTCCAAAGATGAATTTAGAATTAACCAAATATGAGATATTCAGAAGCAATGTATCCAAGGTCACTTATTTTTTTTGTTTTGAGGGGAGTTAACATTTTGAGGGGAAATACACTCCTGGCTCTCTGCTAAAGAATCACTTTTGGCAGTGTATGTGGACAAAATGGGATTCAGGGATCAAACCCAGGCTGACTAGAAACAGTTCCACTAGCATTATGGGGAGTAAAGGAGGGAGATGTGGGATACATGCTGGGAACAGGGGTGGAGAGAGGACAACACCGGTGGTGGGAATGCCCCTCCTTCATTGTCACTATGTGCCTTAAATATTATTGTGAAAGATTTGTAATTCACTTTTACCACAATAAAATTTTTTTAATATTTTAAAATTTTAAAATCACTCTACTACCTCTATAGCCCCATAAAGGGCACTTCATTTGGAAATAATCAGCATTGCTGCCTGCTTTTTATTAATTTTCTAGCACTCAAGATGGCTCTGTTGAGAATTTTAGTTGTACTCATTGACTATTACCAGGATTGATGAACTCAGAGCAGCAGATATATTGCTTCATTTCTGTTTCCCAATTTGGCTTCTATTTGGAAATATGTAGGTGAAGAGAAATTTTCCTCTAAAAACAACAAAGTTAATTGTTTTTATAAAATAAGAAACAGTGCTAATTACAGAAAATTGAAAAAAAATGCAGTTAAAATAGCAAAATTAACAAAATAGCATGTAATAGCTAATGTATGTCTTGAACACTTAAGACATCCCAGGTGTGTCTTAATACTTTATTTTCAAAATTTTATGAATTAAATGCTCATAACAATCATATTAGAACATTATTATTCATTTTACATAGTAAAGAATTGTAAGACTTTCAAAGGTAAAATATCTGCCAAAGCCCCACAAATAATTATGCAAGACCTTACATTCCAAGACAACTCTCAATGATTTCATACAATTCCTTATACATATTTATATATGATTGTACTAGGAAAGACAGCTACTTTATGTATGTGTAATTGAAAACATGATATTAGTTTCATCATTCGTGTTATGGAAGTTTTTTTTTTTTAGTTTTTGGGTCACACCCGGCAGTGTTCAAGGGTTCCTCCTGGCTCCATGCTCAGAAATTGCTCCTGGCAGGTTCGGGGGACCATATGGGGCACCGGGATTCAAACCGATGACCTTTTGCATGAAAGGTAACCTGACCTCCATGCTATCTCCCGGGGCCCCCCTGTTATGGAAGTTAAAAAATAAAAGAAAGGTTTAGTAATTTGCTCTAGAATCAAAATAGTGGGCCCAGAGTAATAGTAAGTACAGTGGCAGGTAAGGCATTTTCCTTGCATGTGGCCAACCCAGGTTGAATTCCCAGTATCGCATATAGTCCTCTGAGCCTTCCAGAGGGTGATTGCTGATTGCAGAACTAAGAGTAACCTCTGTGCAACACCAACCAAACAAAAAGAATAAAAGATTATCAGAACTCAATATCAAACAGATATTATCAGTTGACATATCTCTTACTCCTAAACAGACTTTCCAGGACCCTATTTTCTCAATAGTATTAAATTCCATCAGTGCTGAGCTTTAATTTTTAAACTTTCAGACACCAACTTTGTGCTCTGCCAATTGGCTCACATTCTTTTTATTTTTTGCATTTATTTTTTCTTTATTTAAACATCTTGATTACATATATGATTGTGAATAGGTTTCAGTCATGTAAAGAACACCCCCTTCACCAGTACAAAATTCCTACCACCAATGTCCCAAATCTCCCTTCATTCCACCCTACCCCCACCTGTAGTCCAACAGGCTTTCCAGTTCCCTCATTCATTCACATGATTATGGTAGTTCTCTGTGTAGTTATTTCTATAACTGCACTCACCATTTTTTGTGGTGAGCTTCATGGAGTGAGCTGAAAGTTCCAGCCCTCCTCTCATTGTCTCTGAGAATTGTTGCAAAAAAGACTTTTATTTTTCTTAATCTAAACTTCGTATATAATAGGCTCAATCTAGGTCAGCATCATGGGAAAACTTCCTCCCTATATATAGGGTTTCTAAATATATTATTCTAACCTTTAAATTTAATTATTAGGTGAAAGTTCTAGAATTGGGTTAAAAATCTGTTTAATTAGCAGTATTCATCTTGTTTGAATTGAACAAACTCTTTAGCATCCTTATTCACCAAAAATAATAATTGAATGGAGGATTTTGGGGTGGTGAACACCAATTCCAGCCCCACAGCACCAGCAGTTCCCCAGACCCTCAGCAAGGCTCCCATGATAGTAACTCCCACTTCGTGGCCTGAATCCAGCAGTCCTTCAGGCGAAGGAGCTATGAACCCCGTGGCCCCCGGCAACATCTCACAGCCCCTCACACACCCTGTCGTGACCCAACCCCCCCCAATAAAAAGATTTCTGGAAAAATAATAGTAATTGAATATTGACTTCACTTTTTAAAAATAAACTTATATTTATTTACAATTTATTTAAAATTTTATAGAAATTTTTGTATTATAGCTTTATACATATAAAGCTCATTAACCCACCCACCAAAGTTCTAATTTAATCACACTATTGCATTGACTAACTACCCAAACATCTTCTTCCCTTCTGGTAATCACTATTAATTGCTGTGCTTTATTTGTAAGTTTACTTTGATTATTTGTATTATATATATGACATAAACGACCTAGCTATTTTTTTTATTTTCAGACTTATTTCTCATAGCATGATCACCCCAAATTCCATCTTGTTAAGAAAGACAATAATTTGGATATGCAGCAATAATACAGTGGATAGGGCATTTGTCTTGCACACAACTGACTCAGGTTTGATCCCCAGCATCCTCTATGGTCCTCTGAGCCTGGCAGGAGTGGACAAAAACAAAAACTACAACAAAGAAAGCAGCAAGTGCTAAAAGGGATATAGTTGAGTAGGGATCCTCACAGTTGAGTATTATCCTCACTGTTGGTGAGGATATAATCTGGTTCATTTCTATGAAAGATAGAAATAGAGACTGTAAAAGTTAAAAACAGAACTACCACCTGAGTGATTCCCCTCATTAGTATCTATTCCTTGAAAATACACACAAAAGTAAGACAATAGTTTATATTATATATAATCGAGTAGTGTATATACTAATATATATTGAAAATACATATAATATACATCTGTATAACATATGTATATAAATATATAAATGGTGTTAATGACATATATTTATTTATTAAATATATTTAAATTTGTAGACATGTATAAATATCATAAGTTCCTTAGCTTCCTTAGTCACCTGTCAGTGAACTTCAGATTGTTTTATATATTAGCTGCTGTGAAAAATGTTTTTATGAACACAGAGATACAAATATTTGTTTGAATTGGTGTTTTTATACTCTTAAAGTACATTTCTGGACTCTTAATAAAATATGAGTATATTATTTCTATTTTTATATATGTAGGAAATTTTGAAACTAACAACTCCTTTAAGAAGAAAATTTATAAATATAAAATTCTTAGAAATATTTTATTATTTTTAGAAAGTTATATCTGTTAATGATTTCTACAGCCATTATAATTATTTATATGTAGAGGTTTCTTGACTTTAAGGAGCTTTCACTATATTATTTAAATATTTATATAAGATGTTCAATTTATTCAATTGATATGATAAAATAAAATACCTGATATATTAGAGACATGAATAAGATTCAAATTATTTGTTGAAAGGATAAATGAATATGGAAGTACTAATCTATCTTCCACTGTGGACACAAGATTTTTCTAACTTGTAACTATGATAAACTACACCATCAAGAATGATTGATTCACTATTTCCAGTACCTTTGGAAAACTTTCTGAGATAACTATAAAAAGACTTTTTCTGTATAAACATAGACCTAGTAGTTGAAGAGAATAAAGTAGGAAATGATAGAAATAAACTTTTTGGAGGTTGGAGCACAAAATAATGAGCAATAATTGAGTCAAGAATTACTCAATGTGGGGCCTGGGAGATAGTATGGAGGTAAGGCATTTGCCTTTCATGCAAAAGGTCATCGGTTCGAATACCGGTGCCCCATATGGTCCCCCGTGCCTGCCAGGAGCAATTTCTGAGCATGGAGCCAGGAGTAACCCCTGAGCACTGCCGGGTGTGACCCCCCCCCCAAAAAAAATAAAGAATTACTCAATGCAAAATTGTAAGCTGGCATTTGCACAGGGAAAAACAATTAATCTACATAGAAGATGCTAAAAATGCAGAAATTTGTAGCACCATGTACCTCTGTTGCTATGAAAAGAAATATTGATGAAAAGAATTGGTTTATTTTCAGATAACTGACCTAAATTAGAACACAGTTCAATTCTCTCAAGAGTGAAAAAAAAAAGAAAAACAGAAGGTCTTTAAGCTATGGAGTATCATGTAAGGGTGAAATAAACAATTAGTCACTTCTAAGCAACATAAGAAAAACTGCTATTAGTTAGGTTACTACATTAGTAGGAAAGAAAGAAATGTAATGATGGGTTCATTCTTTAAATTTTCTTCTTTTGGGGGTGTGTATGGTTGGTATATCCAGTGGTTGGCAACCTGCGACTCGCGAGCCACATGTGGCTCTTTACACTTTTTTTTTTTTTTTTTTTTTGGTTTTTTTTTTGGGTCACACCTGTTGTGACTCTTCTGTGAGCGGGGTGGACTCTGCTCCTAACTTCTGTCAGTGCCCACCCTGTGTGCAGCCCCGGCGGGTTCCACACAGCTCCAGGGTCATGTGGTATGTGAGGGTGTGACTTTCTGTGTGGCGCCACACAGGTCCAGTCAGGTCATGCAGTATGGGGGTGCGTGACTTTCTGTCTGGCACCACGGCATTGAAGCAGTATCTTCTCTGCACTACATACTGAGGAGCAACAGAGGAGAGAGCCGTGTATGGGTCAGAGGCTGCATCGTGGTGCCTGGTGAGTCACTGTCCAGCCTGGACCCCGCCCCATTGTCTGCCATTGTCTCCCCTGCCATTGTCTGCTATAACAGTGAAGGATAGAACAGTCCAAATGTCTTCCAATATAACCAACCAACAAGTTGAAGATCTTAAGGTGGTTTCAGCTTTATCAATAGCAGTTGACGAGTCTTGTGACTTATGATACAGCTCAAGGGGCCGGAGAGATAGCACAGAGGTAAGGTTTTTGCCTTGCATGCAGAAGTTCGCTGGTTTGAATCCCACATCCCATATGTTCCCGGAGCCTGCCAGGAGCGATTTCTGAGCACAAAGCAAGAAATAATCCCTGAGTGTTGCCGGGTGTGACCCAAAAAAAAAAGGTTGCCGACCACTGGTCTATACCAAGCCCTAGTTGGGGGAATCATCTAATCCTATAACTAGTGGTTCTCAAATAGTGGGACATGTCCCGGGGGGTAGGGGCCTAGGCGCCACAAGCGGGGACGTGTTTGACCTCGGCAAACGCTGCCATAACAAGCTAAGCCCCGTGCTTATGTCTCAGTACGTCTCTAGCTGAGAGTTGCTGTGTCCTGCTTCAAACCCTGCTTCGAAAAGCTATGCATTGTAAAACGTGCTCATTATAGCCATTAATCCAGACATCACCTCTGATTTAAAAAATCAGCTCAAATTATTATATATATTTTTGTTTTTCAGGTTAAAGTTTTTTTTTTTTTTTTTTTGGTTTTTGGGTCACACCCGGCAGTGCTCAGGGGTTACTCCTGACTCCATGCTCAGAAATTGCTCCCGGCAGGCACAGGGGACCATATGGGGCACCAGGATTCGAACTGATGACCTTTTGCATGAAAGGCAAACACCTCCATGCTATCTCCCGGGCCCCAGGTTAAAGTTTTTTAATAGAGATAATAGTTACAGTCGCACAGGGGGGTGCGAAAAAATGTTTTCTTCTTCCTAGGGGGGCATGACAAAATACTTTAGAAACACTGCCCTTATACTAAGGCATAAATCTGGCAGTGTTCAGGGGACTATATGCTGTGCCAAAGATTGAAACCAGGTTTGACATATGCAAGCAAGCAAGCATCTCTCCATTCACTTGCCTCCTTCTTAATGGTCAAGGAGAGATGGATGCCTGTCTTGGTCTTATTTTTTCTTTTTCAGTGTGTTTTTAAGAGAGTATTCACCCATACTCAGTTAAGGAAGTCTGGGGTGGGGATGGGGTCAGCTCCTGATGTCCTGTGGTTCTGTTCAAACCTGTGGTTCTGATATAATGTTCACGGCACAATGTCGTCCCAGTACCAAACTGAGGAATCTTGCATGCAAATCATATGCCTTAACCCCTATATTCTCTAACCAGAGAACTAGTTTCCAAAGACACTACATAGCATAAACATTAACAAGAGAGATAATTTAATACAAAACCAATGGATAGCTCTGTAATTCAGCCCTAGAATATAGCAATCTAAAATTTAAACAGTTTTTTTAATCACATATGTCCTTGGAAAATACCTTAACCAGCCTACCATGCTTTATGCAAACTCTCCTGGAGGACCACTGTTGGTTAAAAAAAAAAACAAAAAAACAAAACTGCAGGTTTATATGAGTTCAACATAGAAAGCCTTAGATCAGAGAAAAGACAAAGCAATGAATTTATTAAGCCCTCTTCTCAGAGAGAAGTGTGGTGGACTCTCGTATAGTAAATTAATCTCTCATAAGTGATTATAATATTTTTATTTAGGATATTGACTCTATATACTAAAAACATGCACAATTTGATGTGGTATTTACATTAGTGGCTCATAGTAACTAAACAGCATTTTGCAATAGTAAATAATGAAATTCCTCTTAAATTTACATATTCTATATGCAGATCTGGCAGACCTATGCAGATCAGAAGTAAGTCTTCACATTGACAATTAGTGCTGCCATTGAAAACTGTTTAACAATAAAAACATTAAATAATTTAATATAATTTAAATACATTTTAATATTTACTAGAGCTAAGTTGGTTTAATATTTAACACTAACTTATAAGTGTTTTTGAAACATAAGCAAGGAATAAATATATTATATGGCTATTTTAATCAAACTTTATAAATAAAAAACTCATGCCATGCACTTTTGAATAAATATTTTATTTGTTATTCTTTTTTGGGGAATGGGCGCACCCAGCAATGCTCAGATGTTTTTCCTGGCTCTGCATTCAGAAATCATTGATGGTGGTGCTTGGGGGACCACTTGGTATGCCAGGAATCAAGTCCATGCCAGCTGCATGCAAAGCAAATGCCCTACCTGCTGTATTATTTCTGGGGCCCTATATATATGTATATATACCACAATAAAAATCTAGTATATACTATATGTAGTATATATACAATATAATATATAGATACACTAGATTATATATAGTATATATATTAGATTTTTATTGCGGTAAAAATGAATTACCAATTTTTCACAGTAATATTTAAGGCACATAGTGACAATGAATTAGGGGCATTACCAGCACCAGTGTTGTCCTCCCTCCATCCCTGGTCCCAGCATGCATCCCACATCTCCCTTTTTACCACCCCCACCCCCGTAATGCTAGTGGAACTGT